>CAIGRS010271460.1:0-18745 GCA_903798395.1 Fraxinus floribunda | reverse complement strand
CCCCCCAACTAAAAATCCTGGCTACCTCCCTGGCTCCTATTGCGTTGTTTCTGGTGATGAAAATATAGCTATTCGCCATCATGTATATTCCCTTTTGATTTGATTGGTTCGATTGTATTTGTTTCTTCATTTTATGTGGTTTGACTATCTATATATTTTCTATTTGAAGTTAAATTTTTTTTTTTAAATTTTTATCCTTGGTTATTTATTTTTTCGAAGTTTCCCCTTACAATAAAGCTATTTGTATTAATGAATTGTACATGGCTTTACAAATGATGACATGATATCATTTTAATGGCTGGATTAACATATTTTATTGTCAACTATGGCGTGAGATCTTGTCACCTATAATTTCTATAAGCCAACAATAAACTAGATGATACATGTAGCATTTCTCTTCCTTCTATCATCGTTAGACTAACAACTGCTTTAATATATTTTACAACTTGAAAGCTTGCATAAAAAAACATATTAACTACCAATTATGCTTTATGAGAAATGTTACGTGTACATGTTTTTTTCGACTGTATGAGTAATGTTATTCATTCTCACTGGTGCTTAGTACTAGTTTATGTGGTAATTGTATGACATTAGATTCATTTATATGCAAAGTCAAATGATCCATTTAATTCGATCATTTAAATGTAGTCATTTAGACAGATATTCCATCATCATTGATGTTAGATAACATTGTTCCTATATAATGCAAGTTGGTAAGATTTCATTCAATTTTGAACAAAAAAGAAAAATAGTTAAAGAATGATGCTATTTAACTCAACCTCAGCTATAACCTTAGTTTATGTGATGTTAATGTGTGTTAGGTGATAGACTAAATGGAAGGTGAAATTATATGACTCATTTAATTTTACTTATTATTTAATGCAATATTAGTGCCACGTAGACTGTGGATATAATTCTAGTGGAGTTAAATAACATTATTCAAAGTTAAATCAGTTAATTGAATTATGTCATCTTAACACCTATAAATCCATTCATACAAAACATAAGTACAAGTAGGGCCTGTTTGATAGGCCATTATTTTCCATGAAAAATGGAAAGCAAATTCCAACTTCAATTTTTTCCTTGTTTGATACACTTTTTTTTTTCCATGGAATTCATTTTCTTGGTTTGGCTCATATGCTCACATTTTTCTTGGTTTTGTGGAAAACCAATTTCCCGCTTTTTTTTGGGCAATTGGAAAAAATTATAGTCACAATGATAAAAAAATTTATCACTTTTATTGACAATTTTCATGCAAAACAAAACCAAACGAATGGTATCGGTATGGTAATTTTTAAAATTTTTTTTTTGACAAATGGAACAAATAGTAAAAAAAAAATTATCACTTTAATGGACAATTTTCATGAAAAATAAAGCCAAACGGACACCGAAATTTCAAGTTTCAACATTCTCCAGATGGGAAATTATATCAATCAAATACAATTAATTACAATTCCCAATAAAATAAATTATAGGCAATTCAATTCTCTGTAATTCATTTTCTTTCCACCCAAATTCTATTTTTGCAATCAAACGGACTTGTAATGTTTTTGATGTTTATTGTGATCAATTCGAATATCTCCAATTAGAATGTGAATTGCAATAGAAATTTTTTATTCAGAGCTTGTTTGAGCCTCATTTTGGATTTGAAACTGTATTTTGGAATCATACTTTGATGGAAAATGAGAGAAGAGAAACGTATTTTTAAAATAATGGAGAACAAACAATAGCTTAATCTTTTATACTCCATTAGTCTCATTTATATAAGTTGGTTTTGTTTTTTACATGGATTAATAAATCTTATTTAATATTTTTGAAGAATCAATTTTCCCTGTACTTTCCTAATTTACCCTTATTTAATTATCAACAACTAGTGATAGATTATTGTTGAAAGTAGTAAAGAAATAGAATGATTTAATTTTTAAGAAAAAATATCTTTATATTTGTATAATTTCAAAATTAAATGGAAAAAAATGGTTATAATTAGACAAATTAAATAAGGATATATTAGAAAACGAAGAAAACGAAACATTTTTATTTAAAAAAAAAGGGAGTGAATTGTTCAAATAGGCATTGAACTTTAAGCTATGCTTCCAAATGGTCGCTGAACTTTAAAAATCACCTAAGTGATCACTGAATTTTGCAAAAGGTTTTCACGTGACTAGTGAACTTTAAAAATCACCCCATTCATTACTAAATTTTGCAAAAGGTTTATACGAGATCACTAAACTTTGCAAAAGGTTTCCTAGGAGATCACTGAATTAGTGACCAATGGGAAACTTTTTGCAAAATTCAGTGATGAATGAAGTGATTTTTAAAGTTTAATGATTTCGTAGAAATCTTTTGCAAAATTTAGTGATGATTTGAGTGATTTTGAAAGTTCAATGACCTTCTATAAGCATGACGTAAAGTTCAGAGACTATTTGAGCCATTCACTCAAAAAAAAAAAAACCCGATAAGAAAATAAGGAAAGTTACTTAGCCCTGTTTGATCTACATTAATTTTTTCATTTTCATTTTTCTACTTATTTTCAATCACATATTCTTTAATAAAATAATATTTTTCATCACATCAATAAATTTTTTTTCTTTTTTAACCACACATTTTCCATCAATCTACTATTTCAAAATACATTCTGGGTGTGTTTGAGCCACATTATATTAGAAGAATGTATTCTGGAATAGTNTTCAATCACATATTCTTTAATAAAATAATATTTTTCATCACATCAATAAATTTTTTTTCTTTTTTAACCACACATTTTCCATCAATCTACTATTTCAAAATACATTCTGGGTGTGTTTGAGCCACATTATATTAGAAGAATGTATTCTTGAATAGTAGATTGATGGATAATATGTGGTTGAAAAAGAAGGAAATATTATTGATGTGATGGAAAATATTATTTTATTGAAGAATATGTGGTTGAAAATGAGTAGAAGAATGAGAATGAAAACAATAATGTGTACCAAACGGGGACTCTATCACAAAAAAAATAAAATAAATAAAACTAAATAGATGGGCTCAAGCACACTAGTAATCTATTTTCGTTCTATTTAACCCTTTTTAGTAGCTTTAAATTTTTCCCATAAAAGTGAAATTTCAAATAAAAATCGCACCCAGCTGTTTTAACTTCTAAGAGAACTGAATCGGCGGCCGATGGCGGAGCCCGCAACCTCGCACTCCGCTCACAGGACAGAGACGAATGGAGAACACAAGGAAAAAACTGAAGCACAAAATTCCCCAACTAATTCGCAGCAAACAGGTGAAATTGATGACCCTAAATAGCCATTTTTTTGTGGTTATTATTCGTATGTTAATTCCACCAGAATTTGCTTCAGAAACTTTTTTGCGAATGTCACACCAATCGTCAACAGTAAGTAGAAAAAGCCTCTTTTTGAGCTTTTGTTGTGGGGGTGGGGGGGGTGGGGGGGGGATAATAGGTTCATTTAAATGCAGCGTCAAAACATTCATTTAATCGCACAAGTGTGGCCACCTAAACTAAGCTGGTGCTAGATAGCATTATTCTGTTGGGAGACTCTTGTTTTTGAAAAAAAAAAAAAAAGATGAGTTGCTTACAAGTAATTTCCTTTTTTTAAGGCTATGCCAGACGTTCGCACACAATTTTCTGACAACTTGTTTTAGTTTCATGTTGTTGCTGGAGTGACAACGAATTTCTCCCTTCTGTCAAATTGTTCTATTTCTGACAACAATCAAGTAGTATATAAACCGTAGTTCTGATTTATGACTGTTTGTGGTGATTGTTTAGTTTCTGATGATGATGAAATAGACTACTCCATCAAGCCTGAATTTTATGATCCCAAACTTGATGACAAGGATGAATTATGGGCCCAAAAGAAAAGAAATGGCCACACTTCTGATGCTGTCCTCAGCTGCCCGGCTTGCTTTACTACCCTTTGTCTAGATTGCCAAAGGTATGCTGATATCTTGCATATACATCTTTATCCATGTATCAGATTTTGTTTTAAAGATACTGCATGAATTTGTCTTTCCCTTTTAGTCGCTAGAGAAATCGGGTTTCGATCTTTCTTTTTATTTTATTTTCTTTTATACATGGCACTGAGTTCAACTTTCTAGTTCTTAATATAGAAAAGAAAATGCGGTTTGCTTAGTCGAATACATTGATTCCATCATTCAAAAGTTCACAATTTAAGTCCAAGTGTTATTTAGTCATGTAAGTAGAGTGTTAGAGTTTGATAATCTTCCTTGTGAAGCGTCACACCCGTTCTTACTTAAATGATTATTCTTATAGCATATGTTTTCAGTTATTCGAGAATGATTTGAGAACGCCCTGTATTAGGTTTTAGTCTACCATCATGTTCAGAGGGACGTCCTAGATTATGACAGTATAGATTCCACACCTTGTACCCTGCAAAGAAAAACCTTTGTGGAACTAATCATCAGCGGCGGTATAGAGCTATCGCTGATAGCTGTCGTTGGCAGGGGATGTTTGCCTGATAAATATACCTCCTTTTATCCCCTGAGATGCTCAATAACAGAAGTTCTATTCCATTTAGTTTAATTTTGCATCCTACAAAATCATCAACTACTCTCATTTTCAATGAGGTGGCAGTGATATTCAGTATCCAAAAGATATGGGCATACACAGAATTCTAAAACTGCAGTTGTAGTACTGATTGATTCTATATCGAAATGTTCTTGATAGTTGATATACACTAGTTCGCAAGAACTACCCTTGGAAGGTTTCTGCTGAGGCGAAGAAGTAGACCACAAGTTCGGGAAGGAAAAAATCAAATACTACATCCATATATTAGCACCCTATGTGGGATTTTTAAACCATTTGAACTTCAGAAAAGTTCAAATGACTATATGACTTGAGAGCTTAGAAACAAGTAAGTGATCTGCAATTATGCATTCCACATTTCACTGCAGATCACTGGATTATGTGGGCATCATATTCACGTCCTCTCTCATTAGTAAGCATGTACTTGAATAAGAAATGGCTTGGGATGCAGTGAAATATACGTAGAGATCTTGACTGTTAATTCACAAGAATAATAAGGTCTATGCATGTTCATATTCTTTCACTGGGGGCTAGTTCAGATTAGACATTAAGTTGTGGATGATTACTTAAATAGAAAATGTTAATAATTCTGTCAAAGCAGTGTGATCTATATATGCCTCATTCTCTAAATTTATTCAAATAATTGGAGAGATTCAGTTGAGTTTGAGATTCCCAATTGCATGACATATCCACAGTTGGCTGCTGGTGACAGAAGTCCTAATTTTGGGGTCCAGATTAGCTACATTCATATTCTGTTGATTTGGAAGTCCCTCATCCAACAGCTTAATTGAGAATAAACTCTTCTTTTATGTGCTGAGTAGTTTGTGCAAAACAAGCGGGTCCATGTATTGCTGGTCTTTCCCTGAAAGCTGGGTATTCTGGAAGTTACTTTCTACTTGTGCTGGCTGAAATCAACTAGATCCCACATAAAATATTAATACCACCACTACTCTATTTGGTATAGTTCATTTCCTTGTCTGAACGTCCTTAATTCAAGCAAATTACTTTGTGGCGACGGACTTAAGTTTAAGTCTTCTATCTTCTAAAAGTAACTTAGATGAACATATGTTGCTGAGTAAAGATGCATCTTTTCTGAATATGAATTTACGAAGGGGAGACATGTAGCTGACCCTCTTTCTAGTTTCTGCTATCTCATGGAGTGTTTGCAGAAACCAAGCGAACAACCATGTGGTGCTAAAGCTCAATGGTGGCTTAGAAACTGCAATGGGCCGTGCTAGTTCCAAACTTACTGATTTACAATTCTTTCCTTTTATCTTTATTTTTAGCTTTTTGTAATTTTGGATCCAAGTTAGACCAAGAAATGCATTTTATACTCTTCCTTTTCTACGGGGAAATTATCACATTCTGAATCTTTGTTAATGTTCTCAGTGGCGTCTGTATTTTTTTCTTGCGTTTGCTTTTGCGTCTAGATTTTTCCTTTTTTTTCTGTCTAAATGGCTAACCTATAACTATAAGCAAAGTTGGTGTTGTTGGGAGTGTTATAAGCCTGAAGCTTCTAATGGTTATTGCAATATGCATCTAAGCAACACTATGGAGTTATATAATACGACTTTCTAAATCATACTTGCTTCTTTTCTTGGTTCTGCCATCCTCTTATTCTCTTGCTAACTCAAATCTTTACTCTCAAAATAGTAAACGCAATCAAACCACAACCCTGATCTTTCCCTACTTTCTTGCAGGCACGAAAAATATGTGACCCAGTACCGCGCAATTTTTGTAGTAAACTGCAAGATTACAAGTGAGAAATTGTCAGAACCAGGCAATAAGCGAAAACGGAATAAAAGAGGGTCTCAGAATGAAGCTGGTTCTGTTGCTGCTGAAACATTTAAACGGGTTTGCTGTTCAGTCTGTTCAACGGATGTGGGAGTAATCGACGAGGAGGAAGTTTATCATTTCTTGAATGTTCTTCCAAGTGAGGCTTGATTAATTTGTTCAGTTGAATCGCTGTCCTATGAACCTTATTTTCGTATGCCTATCAATAAGAATTTTAGTGATTTTTGGGGGAAGGCTGTGTTGAACTGTACGTGCATGATGGTATGCAGTATGAGATGCACTCTATATTAAAATCAGTAACTGTCTGCTTGGCAAATTTATAAATGGTTTATAAAGATGAATACCAGTGTATAACGGAATGCGTGAATAATAATGAGTAGGAATTATAAATGTGTGACTGAAATTAATAAAAAACTTCCCAACACCTTAGACATATAAACATCGTTAAATGGTGAATTCAAAATGACAAGCTAGCTTCGATTTTGTTTTCGTGTTTAGACGTCAATTTAATTAAAATTTTACTTGACATCGACTTGATTTGTCCAACTTGTATAATTGTAAGGAAAACAATTTGCTGCTGAAAATCAAGATTCTTTTTTCTGGAGAACGTTTCACTGAACTTTGTACTATGTCACGTGTTACTTGCCCAATTTCAGAAAGCTTCCTTGTGGTTACTGAACCGTTGCTCTCCGTCCCTCACCGTTTCTTATTCTGTCTACGTGTGCAAGGAAATGTCAACATGGCCGCCAACTCAGCAAATTGTGGTTTTCCTCTTCAAAATGAAACACGCTTCTCTGTGAAATGAAACCTCTTTACTGGTAAAGGACTCCATGGATGTGGCAGAGGAAGCAAGCACACTGGGCACCTCAAATGTACACCAACTTCTTTGCTTCCATTTACCTCTTTCCCGGACACCTCTTTGCTCTTCTCTGTGTAATGAAAACCACTTCAATTTGGGGGGGAAAATCTGAAAATTGAAATTCAATTCCCCCAAACTCACGCCCCAAACCCTAAGGCAAAACCCATCAATTCTGGGCTTTTTAAGGAAGAGGAGGAGAGGTCAGATAGGTGGAAAACTTTTTTTGGATCGAGTCTGCTCAGTTGCCCCTTGACAAGTTATCTGAAAATGTTATAAAGTCTCTAATATTGTATCACCCAAATTCAAAGCTGATTCTAGTGCCACATCCATTGAGTCCTTTACCAGGAAAGAGGTAAATAGAAGAGGTTTCATTTCACAGATAAGAGCGTGTTTCATTTTGAAGAGGAAAACGACAAATCGCTGAGTTGGAGGCCACGTTGGCATTTCCTTGCACACTCGGATGCATTTAACAGCCAAATAATTTTTCCATCTTCCACGTAGACAAAACAAGAAACGGAATCCGTTTAGTGGGTGATGGAGTGGAACGGACCTAAGTCCAGTGACTACTGAAAAGATTTTGAAGTTGGGGGAATAAAGTACAAAATTCGATGGCCAATAAAACATTTAACTCAAACTTTCTAATACTTGTAATCCTTGATAATTGATTGAATAATTCTCATGACAAGATTTAGAGCAAAGCAATTCTACTTGGTGTAGTTTGATTGGCAGTTGACAAAAAAAAAGGCCTGTGAATCAAGTGCTGTCAGCATAGCACCTGTCAAGAACTGAAAATAAAACCCTACACTTAGCTTTTTTCTAAGATTAATAACTGCAAAATTGAAAATGAGTGGAACAAAATCCAACTTTGCAAGTTAATAAAACAAAACAGAACAAGTCAAAAGAAATAAATGCCCCCATGCAGGATCGAACTACAGACCTCCAGTTTACAAGACTGGCGCTCTACCACTGAGCTATAGGGGCATTTGTTGTGGATTAGAAATATATAAAATATTAAATAAATTAAAAATCAACTTTATTTAACTATTTTTTAAAAATCAATAATCCAATTTTTGACAGTTGTGGACTATAACTGTCAAGTATAATTGTACAAATAAATTAATTCAATTTTTGGTAGTTAAATTGATGTGATATAATTTTGATTGATTCCCTAAGCCCACCAAATTAGCTGATTTTGACTATTTATCATATTCTCTTTTCATTTTACCTTTAACAAACATATTTCTTCAAAAACTAACTTGTAAATAAAGAATATAATCTAAAAAAAACACTATAATTAAAAATAATTATAAGTAAAATGTTATAAAATAAGAAAAATTACGTTATAACTAAAAAAAAATTGCTTATAAATAAGAAATTACTTTTATATAAAAAAGTTTGTTTATAAAATAAAAGTACTTATTCACTTATAAAATATAAAAAATTACTTATAAAAAACACTACACAGCCCTGCATAGTGCAACAGCAGCAGTAATTGAGAGAGATGGCATCGAGAGGAGCAGGAGTAGGGTTAGAGCTGGAGAAGATGAGTTTGGAGCAGCTTAGAGCCCTAAAAGAGCAAGCGGATCTCGAATTCAACCTCTTTCAAGACAGCCTCAACAACATTCGCACCGCCACTGCCCGTCTCGAAATCGCCTCCACAGCCCTCCACGACCTCTCCCTCCGCCCGCAAGGTATTACTATTATTATTGTTGTTTACTAAAAATAAATAATAAAAACTTCCGTTTATTCACGCATATTATATCATATTGTCTTATTAAATATTTGTATTTGAAATTTCTGGGGTTCAGGGAAGAAAATGCTGGTACCTTTGACGGCATCGCTTTATGTTCCTGGATCGCTGGATGATGCGGATAAGGTGTTGGTGGATGTTGGCACTGGTTACTTTATAGAGGTTAGTCCTAAATTTCAGCACAATGCCAGTTCGTTCAATGTCATTCTAGTTTTCGTGATAAATGTATTTTCTGTTTGTATATCTAGTTGCAAAGTTTTATCTGTTGTATCTTGTAAGTCATGTATTGAATTAGACTTTGCTCCTCCACCGAAAGTTGTTTGATGATTAGGAGGGTTGGGAATCCTAATGAATAAGTTGTAGTTAACCACAAACTACGCAGTGATACAAAAATAACGAAACTTACATATTGATACATTAAAACCATGTAACTAGGTCCTTATTCAGCATTAATAGCTGAGATTTTTTAGAGAGGTATCCATCTCACTCGATAACGCTGAATGAACTATTTGACGTTTGAACCAAGCCTCTCACTTCTTATTTCTTCTTTGATTTTTCAAGGGACACAATTTTCTCCCTTAATTTCTCTACTTATTCAAAAACTCACATTGGTGAGCTATTGGAATGGCAATGCTAGAATTGAGAACTAATGTGTGAATATTTCTATTACAGTATGATAAAGGGCTCCCTTGAGTAGAATTTTTGATAACTGCCTCCTTGTGTTGCAAGCATTTGATTTAAGAACATCTTCAAGCTCTTCTCACAAGCTGGGTGTTAGGCTGGCTTTCAATTACCCCAACATCTAAGTTTAAATTGTGGTGACCTGGATATAATGTAAGATCATAAATATTGAAAACATTAACTAATCCAATTACCAGTTAGTAACATAAGCACTGAAGCTTGGCTTCTTCAAAATCTTGTATGAACCTGCACTTCGTGGACAAAACTTCTTGCGATTGGAAAAATTTTCGACTTAACCGAATTATCATTTATCACTATGTCTATTCATCAAAGTCGGCAAAGTGCATTGTAACATGAAACTTTCATGATAACTTATTAGTTATCCCACACATTCTCCTTTTCCCATATTTTCCTCGTTAAGCTTAGTGAATGCTTCAGATTCTGATACTTGGTCAAGCGTATATATTGTGAAGGAACCAAGTCGATTGGTTTTCTTGGTTGGAACCACAAATCTTTGAAGCATGAATTCCTTGCTGTCATTTAAAACTTAAGGTCTTGGATTTTCAAATCAATCGAGTATTCTTTTCCTGACAAAACCACGCATGGAATCAACTCTTTCCTTAAATGTTTCATACTCATTCTTGAGCTTCAAGCCTTCAGATGGGAGAGCTTGATCCATTTGACTTTTTCCTTGTGGCAATCCAGATATTTTTTTTTATCTGCTTTCACTTTTAAATTCAAGAAACCTATGATATAGTTGAGCAAGTAGATCCCTACACTTTTCCCCTGCTCTAGAATTCTAACGATTTAACACCAATCTCCTTGAATCTGTTTGATCTTCACAAAATCCTGCATGGTTATTCTCTCCAGACTGATCCACTACTGCGATAGCCTGGACTTTGAACCTAAAATCTGCTGTTTTTGTCCGAGACTTAAAATCTTCGAGTTCGAATGGTTTCTCCTGGGATTTGCTAAGAGTGTTGTTGGGAGGGATTGCACTAACGTTTTTCATCCGATTTTGTTTTGTCGTTAAGTTTCTACATGATTATTGCTTAAGTTTTAGCAAATAGGACACAAGTTTTGGAGCAGTACAGGATTGTTAATTGCTTCTTTGTTTTGATAAAGCTGTTGAAATGCGTAGTTGAAAAGTTGATAAAAGTTGTGGTTCCATGAAATGTGTAGTTAAAATTAATTGTTGACTTTAACTTAGATTTTTATCAACCTTTTAAGCTAAGCTACACCAAAAGGGGCTTAATTTATTTCTCTTGTGATCCATTTTCTGCCCAGTTTCATTTGGAATTCGTGTGTCCATTACAAGATTAAGGTGTTTGATTGGCTGGCTGGTCTCATATTGAACACGAAGGAATGCCCATGTTGTTTTCTCTCAGCATGGTGCTCAATGTGCATTGTGATGTTGCAAGCTAGTTATGAGTAGGTTATAACTTATCATAAGAAGCAGTTATCCTTGGGTATTCCTCGAACGCATAGTCGTTTTCTCTTGGAAGGACGCACTGGTTCGGTTTTGGGTAAGATAGTTTTGCTTATTTTTGGTGTAATACGGAAGTAAAGAAATTGCATGATTTTGAACACAAAGTACAAGATATTTTTAGTTTTTTTTTGGTTGGGGGGTGTCTCTATTGGCATCTACATCAAAAGAATTTTTTATTGTTTTCTTTTTCTTGCATTGTTATTATTTGGAAAGGTGTGATTTTCTTGATTTATTTACTTATATGGATAGAGAATATCTTGTCCTCTTGATAGCTGTGAAGTTATTCTTTGGTTAATAAATATTTTGCTTCCTATCCAAACAATGTAAGAGTATCTCCAAGAGGTTCTGTATAAGTTCCTCTCTATTTTAGAAGCCTATGTTTGGTATTGATTAAAATCAAATTTTAATCTAAGTCAAAGTCAAACAATCAATATTAACCACATATTTCATTGCCGCACAACTTTTCAACCACACATTCCATCAACTTTTATCAAAATCTACTAAAAATTTAATTTTAATCTCCATCAAACAACCACTAAAGAGTCAACATTTAAAATTATACCCACGAGACTATTCAAATTAATATTATAAAATAGAGTGAGTTTTGGCTTTTCACTCTCTATAATTAAATGCTAATTTGGAGAGCCAAACATACTTTCAATAATTAAATGCATTCAAAGTATTTCAATTTTTAATAGAGGAAAATAATATAATCATTTAGAGGGAAGCTAGTGAAAATAAGAGATTGAGATAAAAATAAATATTTTTTTGGGAAAAATTAAGTGCGAAGGATAAATAGCTTATTGGAGTACTTAAAATTTTTTATTCTCTAAATTTATAAATGCTCTCTAAATTGCTAAATATACTCTTTAAAAATAGAGAGTAAGGTTTATTTATTTATGCCTCAATTCAGCCTAGGTCACTTAAACCAATGATCTGAAAATAGACCACGATGTTGTGAGTTCAAACAGGCCAAAGTTAGGGAAAAGTTTCATTTCTTATTGTTGGGCCTAAAGCCTGCTGAGACGCTAGTAACGAAGAGGTATTTAGGAGCATTATGGTTTAAACCCCTTATTCCTTCTTACAAGAGCAAAAATAAATCAAATATATTCAGAAACAAACAAAGCTCTCACACAGATTTATTGTGGTTCAACCGCAACCTGATAGCTACTATGTTCACCTGCATCCAGGTTTCACTGTAAAATAGAAGAGCAGTACAAAATTTTCTCATGGCTCACACAACTGGCCCCCTAAAAAGTTCTTTATATAGTAGGAATATTAGTGCGACCTGATCTCCAGTTGAGAGCACAAGTGTATAATATGATTAGGACCTGCATACCAATGGGAAGTATGGGTAAAGTAAGTTGTTCTGATGTAACATGTACTTGAAGACAAATGGGCATTATTTAACTGCTTTCTTCAACATGGCACACGCTTTGAATCGTAGGTTATGCTCTGTTTTTCTTCTATTTTTAAACATCTGAAGTCCTAACACAGTCTTCACAATGTTTTTGTTTGAGCAGAAAACAATGGTGGAAGGAAAAGAGTATTGTGAGCGAAAGATTAACTTGCTCAAGTCTAATTATGATCAACTTCTTGAGGTACCTTTTTGTAGTATATTTTGTGACCTTTTGAAATGTTCTTTATCTTCAATCACGAGGTTTTACACTTTCTCTGACCATTGTCCTAATGAACTTCTGATTTATATAACCGATCGGAAACTTTTTCTGCCATCAAGGCAATGTCCTAGGAGTAAATTCAATTATCAAATACCTTTGCAGTGGAATTAAATTGAAGCCTTGTTTGTTTCGGATTAAAATCAGATTTTAATCTAAGTCAAAGTCAAACAATCAATATTAATCACATTTTTCATCGTCTCACAATTTTTCAATCACACATAACAAAAACTTCTATCACAATCTACTAAAAATCTAATTTTAATCCCCACCAATATTACCAATAGTTACTTAGGAACCGTTTGTCAAAGCTTTGTTTCTTGTAGAAGAGTTTCCTAAGTAAAGTTATCTTAAGCTAGTTTTTTTAAAAGCTTTTTTAACCAGACAAAATACTTTTAGAAAATTATCCAAACAGATTCAAAAATAGTTTCTTAGTTTTAGAATCAATTTTTACTTCTCAGAAGTCTTGCCAAACAAGTCCTTAATGCATGATTTGAGAACAAAATTCTCATATTCTTTTCTTTTTAATAATATAGGATATGTTTTTGTTTCACTCTCAATGTGTTCGCCGTAACTGGCCCTTGATTTTATGCAGGTTGCCACTAAGAAGAAAAGCATAGCAGATGAAACCGGGGCAATATTACAAGCGAAGTTGAATCAACTAGCCCCCGTACAATAAATGTCTTCTTGTTGTAGCATTTGCTGGCATTTAAACCTTTAATCCATGTGTGCATCTTCAAAGAAACAGAATGGTTGGAACTATAATTTTGCCTTCGTTGAAGAGGAAACGATTACAACAGAATGTTTCTCACGAACTCATTTAATCATTTTTTTTATCTCTACGTGTATATATATATATGTAAATTAAAGCAAATAAAATTTTAAAATAACAAGAAACTAAAAAGCCGAGAGACGATCAATCTTCTATCGATGTGCATCTATACATTGAGGACACCATAACTCACTTGAAAAATAAAAATCGAGAAATAGTCGAGGGTCCAAGTTGAAATTTTATAATATAGCAATCTTTAGGGATTTTAAATGGAGTGAATCATGATGCCCGACTTGTATACAATTGTGCTCGGCTCGTTTAAGAAAGTGTGGTTACCAGGAGCTCATTAGCTTGCTCAGCCATGTTCAAATCACCACGAGTAGGCGATTTCAGACAAAAATTATGTTCGAAGAGGCGTTTAGGAGACCAGTCGGATATTTTCATCGCTATGTATATGTAACACGTTACATCTGAAACTCACTTTTATTTTTCTTTAGTCCACATTACAACATTCTACACCGGTCTGCTATCACATCTCAACTATTGAAATGGAACCGCCACACGACCACCACCACCACCACCAAGAGCAATCAAACCTCTCACAACCACCCACAACCTGCGCCAACTGCGGTGGACCCACTTGTTTCCCCCCTCCGCCGAACATATCCACAACCCCTTCTTACATCCCCATCCGCTTCCCCGCCGTCAACCTTCTCAATCCACCCTCCAACACCAAAGAGGCCATCATCCGTACTCCGGTGCCACAGCCCCAAAAGGTGGACCCCCTTTCCCCTCCCTACCACTTCACCGCCCCTTCCAAAGTAATCCACTCCCAAGACGACATCGTTCAGTTCCACTCCTCTCCCATTTTTCACAATTTTCTCGGATTCGTTGTTTCACTATCTGAGTCGATCAAATCCCGCAAGCTTTCAGATCCCTGCCATGTTTCCTCCACTGTCGAAGTTATCGTTTCCATTCTCCAGACTCTGAGTGATTATGTTGATGAAATCCCACCGGCCCTCCAATCCTCTCGCTATGGGAACGTTGCGTATCGCACGTGGCACGAGCGAATGAGCTCAGATGCTGAGTCCTTTATGCTGAAATTCCTACCGCCGGATCTTCACGGTGCAGCTGTGGAACTCGTGCCTTATTTCACTGATAGCTTTGGCAACTCTAGCCGCATTGATTACGGTGCATATGCCTTTTTCTTTATTACTTCTTGATTTTTTATTTTTTTTAATAACACCATCACAGCCAGGCATGTTTATTAGGATGCCTAATTTCACTTTGGGAAGATTCGCTAACGTATTTTTCATCCTGAATCCTTCTTTTGTGAAAACTTTAACACTGTGGAGTGATACACAGTTTCCAAATAAATCACGTTTGAATGTAAAACATCAAATAAAATGAATGGGGATTTATGTTGTGCCGAAGTAAGACACAATTCATGTGGTTTACATCACCATTCTAAATATAGGTCATCAATTATATATTTTTTCATTATTCTTATATCACAATTACTTGATAACTCTGGGATTTATGCACTTTTGTTTATCTAGAACTAGAATCATGAGTCATTCAAAGAATCAATTGACTTTAGATGCCTTTTTTCTAATAGAAACTATCTCGTGTAAGGAAATTTGTCTTCCCTTGAATGCTGTCTTCTTAAAAGGCATATACATAGTCATACTAAGACGTCTTTTTCTTATTTGTAATGAGATTGTAAAGTACCATTGAGTAAGTAAGACAATGTTGTTTGTCCAGCTAATCGAACATAAGAGTAAGTTACTAAAATGACTTGGAAGTCTTAAAGGAAAAATAAAAAATTTCTACACGTGCAATAAAGTGGCCTAAGATGAATCGCTTGAAAAAAACTTTCATTTCATAACAAATAGCCGAGAATAATTAACCTTTAATAGTTAGATTTGGTAATTTTGCTTGTACTCTGCAAGCAGTTCCCAGAAGGAAAAATTCCCGAAACTTGTAGATTCCATTTGGAATGCTTTAATATTGTTTCTAGTTGACTGAATCTTGAGATACAATTTTGATTCGAAATGTTAGTGAGTTGTCTTTGATCCTTAATTCACAGATTCAGTTTGACCATGGGATAATTTTTTTCCTTAGAACTTGCAGAGGCACTAGAGGTCCTATCATATCTAAATAACGAGGAAGAAGCAAACTTTGAAACATCTTGTATACCCATCTCTATCTCTACACTCCAATTGAAGATTGTCATCTCAGCAGAATGTAGATTTCACCAGTGCTCAATTGAATACCTTCCAATCTTCAGTATCAAAATTATGAATAAGTTGCATCTGTATGCTCAGATATGTGTATTTATGATATGACTTGTATTTGTTGGGAATAATTTTTTTTTATTCACTAAATAATGGTCTCTTGATGATGGTAGACTCTATACTACTCTTGATCTTGTTTCTCGTTACTAAGGTTACAGTTTATTTTCTGTTTTTTACTTTTTATCAAATAGGTACTGGCCACGAGACGAATTTTGCTGCGTGGTTGTATTGTTTAGCAAGATTGGGCATTGTAAAAGAAGAGGATTATCAGGCATTGGTTGCAAGAGTGTTTGTCAAGTACATGGATCTGATGAGAAAATTGCAACTTACATACTCTTTAGAGCCTGCGGGATCACACGGTGTGTGGGGACTTGATGACTATCATTTCTTGCCATTTATATTTGGGTCATCACAGTTGATTGACCACAAGTATATGAAGCCTAAGTCAATTCATAATGATGACATTTTGGAGAACTTCTCAAATGAGTATATGTATCTTTCATGTATTGTATTTGTGAAGAAGGCGAAGAAGGGTTTATTTGCTGAACACTCACCATTGTTGGATGACATTAGTGGTGTTCCTACTTGGAATAAAGTGAACAGCGGGATGCTCAAGATGTATAAAGTGGAAGTTTTGGAGAAGGTTCCTATTATGCAGCATTTTCTATTTGGTTCAATCATCAAATGGTATGCTTCAAGTTTCTATCCTTTTTTTTTTCCCCAAGTTGAAAGGTGATTTGTTAGTCATGAATAGCAATATTGTTTTACCTCTGTTATTACCTTCTCCCTTTCTTGTTATCAGTCCATGAGAGATGCTTATTTGGAATTTCTGGAATTCGAATTTAGTATTAGATTGGCTGAATGAAATGTTAATATAAATGCTGGGTTTTCCATTAAATTTCCGTGACCTGGATTTTAGTGCTAGAATCAGTGCATGAACTATTTTTCATTCACTCATAAGTCGTTTCATCTATAATGGTAATGAAGTTTAAACTTTAGAGACATTTTTTGGATTCAGTTTCAGAATTAAAATGCCTCCTTGGATCCAGCTTTTGTTTTGCAAAAATTTGATTTGATAAATTTATAATACAGTTGGATTTTTCATGCAGGGTCTGAAAGGTTGTTGGACGGTCTATCAAAGTGAGGACAATTTTCTTGGTAGTAGTTTGTTTTCATTTTTCCTTTTTTACTCTTAACTGATGCATGCACAAATTTAACCTTTCTTTGCGGTTGAAACTAAGCAGTTAGTGCATGCAGTGTATTGATTATTACAATCTTGCATGTATTGGATATTTTACACTTTATTTGAAAGTGTCTAGAAAATACTGATGTGCCCTTTTGCCCATAACTTGTCTTGTTTCAAATATAGAATTTTAATCATGGAGTTTGGTATGAAGAAATTGCGGCCTACTTGTGATTTGTGAAGGGTTGGTGTATGGTCTTTCTTGATGCATTTTAGGGAAGCTTGCTAGTTGGCACTTCGCGTTTTGCAAATGGGCGCGACTTCTTTTGCAACACGCGTGCTAACTTTACACGTCTGTTCGGGAATTTATTTGCATTGTATCGTTAGGTTCTTTTTTCAATGGGAAATATCTTTGCATATGGCTGCAATTCCATTCTTTGCGAGTTTTTCACGATGTTTGAGCCTCATTATTTGGTAAATAATTCATTTTGAAATAGTAGATTAATGGAGAATGTGTGGTTAAAAAAAAAGGAAAATTTTTGAATGTGCATATAATATTATTTTATTAAAGAATGTGTGGTAGAAAATAAGATAGAAAAAAATGTATTTTGGAAATAATGAGGATCAAATAAGAACTAAAATTGTTCAAAATTTGAGTTAAAAGTTAAAGTTAAAAATTAATTTTAATTACGTATTTTATGGAATCTAACTCTTCAATTATATGTTTCAACAATTTTTATTAAAATTCATTAAAAAATTTAATTTTAGCTATACCAAGGGCTTAGTGTGCAAAATCTGGCCATGTTCAAACGAGCATAAAATTGTAC
This sequence comes from Fraxinus floribunda, assembly GCA_903798395.1. Taxonomy (NCBI): domain Eukaryota; kingdom Viridiplantae; phylum Streptophyta; class Magnoliopsida; order Lamiales; family Oleaceae; genus Fraxinus; species Fraxinus floribunda. The sequence continues at coordinate 871 of CAIGRS010271460.1, read as the reverse complement.
AAGTTTGGTATTTGCTTGGGACTATTGATTAACTGCTTAGCTAGTAATGATAATATTTAAATGACATGTGAAAAGTTAGGGAAAAGACCTTGGCCTTGAAGTTTTCCAGTTTCGATCTTGAGCCCTCCTCCGTCGCGCCGGCCGTCGTGAAGGATCCTCCTCCTTTTTCATCTTCGTTTCTTTCTCCCCGTAGCCAAAGTCTATATCGCAGTTGATGAAAATCGCTGGCTACGATGCCAGCATGTAGATCGCGTGTTTTCTCTTTATAGATTTTAGATAGATTGAAAAATGTAAAAAAAAGTAGTGAAAAAGGTAAAGTATCAAATGTGTTAATGAAAAGTTAAAAATCGGTTCAAGAGTGAAAAGGAGGGTGACAAAAATGAACAGTAAATAGCTATCCTCTCTTTCAAGGGAAGTAGGATAATAAAAATGACCACCTTCTATATAGAGAAGAGCATCATTCGTCCATCCTTATAAAAAAGAATAGGTACGATATGGATAGTTTTTTTTTTTTTGGGGGTCAATCGAACGAAGTGGATGAAAGAATCGAATGTTTGAAATAGAAAATAGTCCAAGACAAGGAAGTGACTTTGTTCCACGGCGGATTCCAGCAGGCATAGTTTGACATTTACTATTTAGCCCTTTTGAGCTCCATTCATTTATTAATTTTGCACTTAAATTACTTTTTTTTTTTTCCTTATTTTATAATAACATATTTTAAAGAAAATCACTTTTATAAAATTTATTCTGGAAAAAATATTGCTCAAATAGGGTTCAATCCTTCTTGCTGTATTTTGCAGTCTGCACATAAAATACAAAATATGACAGGTAAAAGACCCAAAATAGTTCCAAAAGTTTTTATTGGGCTAGG
>CAIGRS010271455.1:0-15841 GCA_903798395.1 Fraxinus floribunda | reverse complement strand
TGGACAGGCAGGTTCCATTGATTGATGAAATTGATACTAAGGTCTGAAACACTTTGGTCACAATACAAAACTAGTTGCTTCAATAAACAATCCTTAACAGGTTATTTCACCCAGTTGTTTCCATCTTTCTTGCAGGTGGACAGGGCAACAACTGACCTAAAAAATACTAATGTTAGACTGAAAGAAACAATTTTCAAGGTACGTATTAGTAATTTTCTTGAACTTAAATAGAAAACTGTATTACTTCAGATTGACCTTCTCATTGTATTCATTTTCTATTCTGAAACAAATTATTACAGATAAGGTCCAGTCGAAACTTCTGCTTGGATATCATTCTTCTGTGTATTATTCTGGGAATTGCTTCCTATTTGTACAAGTGAGCTTCTGTCCTTTTCATTTATAAGCAAGATTTAAGATGCATGTTACATATTATATCTACTTCGGATTTTTCGTTTCTTCATGGTGGTCTTTCTAAAGTGTCCTGAACTTATTGTCTTCCATAACATCCGTGTGTTAAATGATTTATATCATTGCATTATCAACATTTCAAATATCATCATGTAGTTTGATTTGAAATGGAAATGCTTTTACATTTTGGAGTATGTCTTGCTCACCCTTTATTATGTATATGTGTGGCTGCATTGCGGATTTGAATATGCTTTGCATTTGATTAGTGCTCGCTTATGTTTAACAAGAGTGAGCATTGAGCAATTAAATTACAGTGAGTCTCACAGACTGATGTCTGAGGAAGCTTGGAGGCGACAAGCCTCCAGCCTCCCCTACCCCCCAAAGCAATATGTTTGTGAAGCTATGGAAAACCTACCTAGCTTGCTAAAAAAAAAACCAGAATCTCTGCTTCTGAATTTATTAAATTGTTGAACTAACAATTTTTTTTTACCTAATCGTTATTCTAATAGAATGCTGCTTCAATCTTATGCAGTATACTGAAATGAATGATTCAGAAGATGTTCGTACTTCATCGATGGAATCTGACCTATAGTTTTCTTGTGCGCCTGTATGTTTGATGCATCAATCCTTATCTTTGGAATTATCCTACAATAACTAGACTTGAAGACTAGTACTTTTGTTTGAACTAGTTTTCTTCAATATAATTTATTATTGCTATATTGACGTAGTAAAAGTGGTTTTCTTCCGTGAATGAACAGCCTTCTTTTCTAACTGAAAAGTTCATATTCTTAGTTTGTTGAGTTCATTCAGATCAAGAAGTTTTCAAGCTCTTCCAATGTGTACCATAATTTTGTCATGTCCTCCTTTTGATGTGTAATTATCCACCCCCCTGCTTTAATGGCTTTGAATTATAATCACTTCTAGAGTAATATCTTAGATAGGAAATGCGATCCAACAACAGGTTTATGTCGTTGTGGAGCTTCATAACCTCCACCATCTAGATTTCTCAGCCTGTTCATGTTTTACCTGTAATTTTCATTGAGTATAATTAATCCACTCTCGGTCAATTGTGTTTTATATACCTTCCACCTCATATATCTCAGAAGTGATAGAGCAAACAATGTTTTTCCTTACCCTTTTTATTCTTCAAACCGCATAAATATTACCCCATACAACAACTTGTCTGGTTGATCGAGCCAAATTTTTGCTTCAGATGAACTAAAAGAAGTTTTTACCTCACAAGTCTCGGTTCTTGTAAATAGCAAGACTTCTCCAACGTGCTTTCTGAAATGTTAATTCGTGACAAATGGATCTTTGTTATTTCATGTTTCCAATATCCTAACAGAAACCTTCTACAATTTGTGCTTCAATAAAAACTTCTGTTGCTTCTGGTAGACAAAATCCTTAATGAAAACCACACGTTTCTCTCCGGCCATTCCTTGTTTTCTATGAATGAGCTAGTCCAATTCAAAAAAGGATTCAGGCTGCACCAGAGACAGCTGTTTTATTGAACCTCAGTTTGTCCTATTCTATTACGTATTCAGTACATTGCAGAATTGACTGTTGGGAACCCAAGGTGAGAGAGAAAAATAAATTAATAAAAGAAGAAATAACAATTTAAAATATGGATACTTTTATTTTCAAAAAGGAAAAAAGTTTGGAGACTTTGTTCTGAGATTGCAATCATCCATGAAATTATTCATGTATTAAACATTACAACTAAAGAAACCAAAAGTATAGTAATAAAAATAACTTTAGAACATAGAAGACATAAAATTTGATTGTTTATGAAGTATATACACAAGTAACTCATAAACACAAATTACATGAACCAATAGTGTTATTGGTTGATTATGCTGGGGGCATATAGACAGATATGCTTCATGCTATCTTATTGAAGGTGTAAACTTATGGTGCTCATGTAGCTTTGTTACTGCACCAGTGCTGAGAATAATTTCCTTTTGGGGGGAAGTTTGCTCAGTCACTGAAGAAATTTTCGGATAATGTTGGCAAATCAAGATGCTGCAAGTTCATGACGACATTTGATGGATTATAGTTGATATTGTGTCTTTCATACATATGTTGGATGTATAAGTTTGTATGTCCTGCAGCTACCATGTTTCCTGATAGAAGGTCCTCATCTTTGTGTTCATTATATATCATCTCTGTAAGTAGCTGAAAATCTAGACCCCAATTTTCCTTGTTAGGTTGGCCTGGTAATGAATTGAAGAAACTCTGAAACAAAGAATTTGTTTCCCGAGTATTTACTGTACCGTGCCTGCGACGATTAATTATTTCACTATCATTGCTTTGAAAGGTTGCTCTAGGAATAGTTTCAATTTTCGGGTCATGTCCATTGAGTAAGGAAGCTAATTGGTGACAGCTATTTGATAAAAAAATAATCTGCAATCGTGTCTCTGCCATCATCATTATAAACTGAAGGGAGTTCCTCAAACGTAGGAAGGTACTCCATAAGTTCACCAGAATTATGTTGAACCTTCCATGCATTCTTTGACTTGTTGCCTTTTTGTCGAACGCGGCACAATACCCAGTCATCCAGCTGCATAAAATGATAACCTTTCCGTTATGCATGATTCCTTACACTTAAATACATATTCACATATATGATGTGTAATCACATGCTTAGACATTTTATTATCCAATGTAGTTATTGAAAATTATGGACCACATGGCAATGTGGCATAGAACATATTGGTAGCTGAAGAGTTTACCAAATGTCCTATGCGTTTCATACTCATTAATCATTGCTATATTGTGACTTTAGGCGCCCAAGTTTGATCGGAAAACAATTTTCTGCTCACAAAATAGCTTTTACAGACAATCAATTTCAGTAATAATGGAAGTTTATATGAAAGAGTAGGTAATTGGTAATCAATGACAAATGTGAAACTGCTCACTCTCATGGAACCTTTAGACCTTAGCGGTCTAGACGTCATGCCAGGCAGTCTGTACTCAGTCATGATCCAATCTGTCTTGACCCCCTTTGGTGGCTTACCTTTATAGAAGATAAGATCTTTCTTAACCCCTATCCGTCCTGATCCAGAAGAACCAGCAATGGGCTTATCAGTGCCAGTAGCCTTCCAGAAACCTGAAGCTGCTGTTCTGTTTGGTCTTCCCCCGTTTGGGTACTTCCTATCCCTTGGGGTGAAGAAGTACCATTCATCTTCTCCAAACACAGCCTTCTCTGTATGTTTCAAAAACCAAAAATAAAAGAATTATAATATCCTGGAATTTAATACTATATCTGATAATAAACACAAACAAAGAGAAGTTGGTAGAGAACAAACTGGGTAGCTCCCAAGGGTTATACTTATAAAGCTCTATATCAGTCATCAGGTTTGCAGGAAGTGGAAGAGACTTTACTTTCATCTGCAAGTAATAAATAATTAGTTCTTCATCAGATGGATGAAATCTTATTCCTGGAGGAAATTTGGAATTGGTGATGGACTTTTCATCCATTGAAATGTTTTTCTCTTTTTTCCCTCCAAGGGCACTCTGGAAAAGAGTGTCTCTTGCAAGAACAGTGCCAAAGTATATAAGGTGCGAGTTTATGGCTTCATGCAGATGCAGACATTTCTTAAAATATTGAATATACGGAGATAAGATAACTTAGTGATGTTTATAGAAATAGATGGAGAAAGTGACTTTTTGCTTTACATGTTGGAATAGGATGTCATGAATTTTCCTATGTCTCTCCCTTATAAAAGAAGCTTTAAAATTTTTTAATGCTTATGTCGCTACTCTTCAACTTGTCATGTCTTTGTGGAGTCTGCATTGATAGAAAAGGATATTGTATCGAGTTTTTAATTACCTGTTATTATGCAAAACATTTCAATCTCTAATATATAGAAAATTTCAACTAATGAAAATCCTTGCCAAAAATGGTAATTACTGGATAATTCACAAATATTTTCTTAAACCAAAATTTATTAGCTTGTACACACATCGTAGGGGCAAAAAGAAGTGAACAAAATACTCATTTATGCTGTGTCTAATTTACTTCCAGGTTCAAAAATATTAACTTGATTGATTAAATACTGCCGCTGTTGTTTTAGTTTATGTTTATCTGATTCTGCTGTGTTTTGTTTCAAACTGCTTCATTGATAAGTCATGGATATAAATGAAGTAATTATGTCAAGTGCTTCTGAAATTTAAATATAGTATAGACAGTATAATTTTTTTTATTTGGATAATTGGTCTGAATGTGACTTCTTGAGATACTGCTTTCCACCGTAGACATACTTTTCCAACAAAATTTTAAGATCAAGACCTTGTATAATATGTGTAGATTCTGTTTTTTACTCTTTCTGATCTTACATGCTCACACTATTCGCCGACCCAAGTTCACGGAGAGTTATACATGTCGTTTCCTGTATTGATGTTACAGAACAAGCATAACAGCCGCACATATTGCTGGCCAAATTTCTTTCACTATATTGCATGTAGTTTTTTGGCTTTTTCTTTAACCTTTTTGTTTGTTTCCCTGTTCATAGGCTAATATGCATGTCAAGAACAGATACATGTACATTATATAGTTCTATGATTCTAGTATAAGTGAATTCTGATGAACTTGTATGTCAAAGTTGTGTATGTTGTTGCAAAAGGGTGTCTGTCCCATCCCCACCCACCCACCCCAGCCCTGGGGCCCATAATTCGATAGCGTATTTGTAATGGATTAAATTAGTTGTACACACTTGATATACATTAAGTTTGACACTCCATGTGTCGTCAAAATTTGTGTCATTAATTGTTTAAAGTATTGTTAAAATCAATGTGTAAAAAGTAGTCACCTCACAATAATGTCAAACTTAATGTCAACAAAGATGTACATGTAGGCTGTAGCTACATGATTGATTTGTAATAGTGTATTGTATTATCTATAGCCTTTATGAGCAGTACAATCGACGATATCCATGTCTGATGTTGTCTCTTAGCAGAAGACTACAGATTTAGATTTAGTGTTAAAAGAGAGAAAAATATGCCTAAAACCTTGTTAAAATCGAACTAAATGCCGTCTTGTGAGACAAAAAAAGATAACTAATCCTAGGGAATATATGGTTTATTATGTATTGTTTAATTTCTCAACTTGTTGCTAATGATAGCTCAACAAGACTCAGTCTCTCTGAAATAACAAAGTAACTAAGATTGAATCTTTAATCCACATGCTAAGAACAACTGGATGTATGATATTTATGCAGATAATTCTTATTTTAGAAATATCGGTATTTCTAACTGTAGTAGTTGTGACTTTTAAGTAGAAGATGATAGAGCACTCGGAATGTACATGTGATCTTTTTGGAAGGGTCATCCTTGGGTCGGTCGTTCGATAAAAATATAGTCAACTATCATAAAATAATGAACACAAAGAGTGAAAACGAGAAAAGTGGAAGCAAAAAATAATCGAATCTTCTTACGATGTTCCAAGCCCAACTCACATTCACTTAAGTTGGCGAACAACTGAACTCTTGAGACCTTCTTCAACTTCAAGATGTGATGAGTCGACATCGAGATGTCGGTGGCTTTGTACTTTTTCCTTCATGTTAGCTATAGACGACAGGATTGTCCCTTGAGTTGCCATTATATATTTTTGGTGATAATATACACGCTAATCATCCAGAGTTATCTAAGCCGTTGTTTGATAAAGATTTTTGATTTTTTGATTTTTTTGATATTATAAGCTAGTCAAACTTCATTTTTAACAATACATTCATTTGATCAAGAATTTTTATCCACTTTTTAATCACATATTTCTTGGAATTCGTCGATTTATAATTTCAAAAAGTTTTGTCAAACAGAAACTAATTCCTTCTTTTTGTGGTAGGGAAGCTAATTTAGTATAGTGAGATCATTAGTTGTTTACGTTCTACCAGTTTGTTAACAACAACATCCAAGAGAATCTTTGACATCGACGAGAATCGTGCAGCCACCTTGAAATTAAAAATTGCATATATAAGAATACATGCATGTTGGCTTTCCCTAGAGAAGTAGGGTTTAGAAAATTTAGGAGAAAATCTTGTAAATAAGTGCATTTATGGGTGTGTCAACATTCTTCAGGGATCGAGGTGAAGAATCATTGTCGTTCAAATGGTAAGATCCGAATGCTTGAATCCAAAAGTGGTTGACTACAAAGAATCTTATATTTTCTTTTCTTTTTTTTTTTTCTGAAGAAAAGGCAACTAAGAGACTAGTGTTACCTGAAAAATTGATAGTAAAATGGGTTAGATATGATAAATGACAATTTCTATTGCACTTCTCTTTTTATTATACTAATTAAAAACATCTTAAAATGGCCAACCTTATTAAAAAGATGGGCAGTTTGTCTTGAATCAAGGGCGGACCTACTTGAGGACCAGTGGGGGCCGATGCCCCCACTCAATTTTCAGATTTTTCAATTTTTCTTTTCAGATTTTTTTACTTTTTTTGTCCAGATTTTATTAGGTTTTCAGATTTCTTTCTAAGGTCTTTTTTGGTTTCGTCCCCCACTGAACTTTTTTTCTAGGTCCGCCCCTAGATTGAATCCCTTAACATATAACGTAAGATGTTGAATTGTTTGAAATCAAGAATCTTGAAATCTAATTGTTTGCTAAAGGCATTATATAGATCGAATTGGTCATTTGAGTTTAATGGACTCGAACCTTATTTGAAATTTCATCTTAAGAGATCAAACTTTCTTAAAGTAACCCAAACTCTTATTATTAATAGAATTATAATTTATATATATTTTTATCTACAGTGCATATTTGCCTTGCAAGAATACATTTGTGTCGACTTATTACTATTTTTTATTTTTTGGGTTGTGTGTGTGTTGGGGGGGGGGGGGGTGCGGGCAATAGAGTTTAGAGTGGACACTGTTATAACACTAAAGAATGTTATTTGAGTATCATAAAAACTGGAAGTTCAAGTTCTAAGCAATATAGGACTTTTCCAAGTATATGATTAAACTTATCATATGTCACCCCTTCGATGGTGGTCGAGTTGATGAAGCAAGTGAACGCGGAGATCAAAAGTCACGAGTTCGAATTCCCCGTCAACACTTCTTCAATCGAACCCGTCGCACCGGGATTGTTTAGTGTGGTTTATCTCTTCTGTGTAATTTACGGACTACTGCACATGGAGCGAGGTTTACCCAATGCACACTCACGGGCGGCGGCTGCGAGTTCCTAAAAAAAAAATTATCATATGCCATAAATTCAAGATTTGACTTTTTTTAGACGAAAATTCGGATTTGAATTTTGATCAACCTACTGAATTCGGTCAAATTTTGACCAGGTAAAATGTGTCACTGTTAGACTTCAATTATTTTTATAACTAAATTCTTGAACTTTTATTAAAAGTCAAGCTATAACAATTCCGATTCAATTTGTCTAGTCAATTATTAGTTAGGCTTATTCCACCAAAGGTCCAAGAGTGACCTCTTCAAATATATAAAATTACAAAAAAAAAAAAAAAAATTATTTCAATTCTTTACAATTAAATTATCAAATAATTAGCAGTTGGCTAGCTAAATTGACTGTTTTATTCATGCTAATTATTTCCTCACCTTGAGTTAATATTTTATTTGCGATCAAATCGCAATGATAATTTGGTTGTTGCCAAATATAAAATTCAAATTAAAACTGAACAGAAAAAAAAAAATAAAAAAAAAATACTCTTTTACTAGCAAATTCCGAATGCAAATAATGCTTACTATTTCGCTTACTTTTGGTTTGCAAAGTACGGAAGCATTTGACTCGATAATTTGATCTCACTTATTGGTACATCAAAGATCATAACAGCAATTTTTAATATTTGTTATGGATTATGGTAAATCATAAAGCAATCATAGGCATTAATATTTGTGTTAATCTATTATTTAAAGACTTAATTTTTGAGATTTTCACAAGTTTTCTTGATCTCTAATAGAGATGGCAACGGGACGGGGTACCCTCGCCTCATCCCGCCACGCCACGCCACTCCTGCTCTCCCCCCAACCCGCCCCATGCCCCACCCCACCTTATACTAGGCGGGGCCGGTTTGGGGTGCGGGTTCGCCCCGTTTAATTTTTTTTTACAAAAATTTTCTGTTAATAAATTATTATTTTTTATTTTTTTATTCTTTACGGGGAGGGTTCGGGGTACTTCGGGGCGGGGCACCCCGTCCCACCAACCTATCGGGATGGATTTTTTTCACCCCATTCGGGGCGTGGTAGCGTCGGAACGGGGTGAATTTTTTTGCCATCACTAATCTCTAAGAACTTATTAATCTTGAGCTCTTGAAGTAGGTTTTTGTTTACATGATTAACTGTTTATATATGCAATGTCTAGTAATTTTAAAAAGGTCATTTTTCCGATTAAAATATATTTTCTTTTCTCATTTTTTGGGACTAAAATTTCCAATAATTTGTATCATTTAATAGGTCTATGATTAGATTTGAATCTTGGGGTTGTATATTTTTCTTGATTATATAAATTTATTATAATGGTTTGAATTATTCTCGATGAATGAGAGGATGAATAATTATAATAAATTATTGTATCAATTATGGTCGATAAATTTCGTTATATTCAATTCTAAAAACTCTACAAATATGAGTATAAGTTTTATTTTTTTAAATTTTGTTCATTGGATAGAACCATAATTCGTAGGATAGGAATTTTCAAAAATTGTAACTTGTAATGTCTTGTTGTAAATTATTGGATATTGTAATTGAATCTAATAATTGAAATCAAGATTGAAGACTGACCAACGCAAAAAAGGGGGGTGAGCAGGGGGCTCCCCTCCAACACCCGTAAACAAGGACACTAGTAACTTAAGTTCAATCAATTCGGGTGTGTTTAAGTCACATTATTTTGGAAGAATATATTTTGGAATAGTAGATTGATGGAGAATGTGTGGTTGAAAAAGAAGGAAAATTTATTGATGCAATAGAAAATATTATTTTAATGAATAATATGTGGTTGAAAATGAGTAGAAGAATGAAAATGAAAATTTTAATGTGTACCAAACAAAGGCTCGAGCATAAAATTAACGAATAAACACGCATCTATGTTAGGAATTTGAGGAGGTGATATAGAGCAATATGAAGTATAAATCGCACAAAGAAAAACAAGATTAAAAAATAAAACAAGCAAGAAAATGATTTGTCAAAGGAACAGAATACTTTATTAACAACCAATGGAGAGAGAATATAATTTATGCAATATTATGCTTCCTAAAGTCTAATAAACTGAATGAAAGAGTTCACTATTTATAGGAGAATCGTCCAAAACCCTAAAACATGGTAATTAGGTCAAGAATCGAGTAAAATCGAAAAATATGGAAAAATATCCACAGCCCGTCGCTCGAGCTAGTCGTTCAAGCGAAGGCTCAGCGACGGTGGGCGATAGCTCCATTGTTCCAATTTTGCTCCTCTCGCTCGAGCGGGAGTCGAGCATCCGTTCAGTGCCGTCAATCCGTCATTTTTCCTTCTTAGACCTTATTTTGATATCTTCAAGTCCAATACTCTAAAACGCGAAGCCCTAGACCAAATTTGGACAGAATTTGGGTCACAAAACCCAACAATATATAACATATTTCCCCGACAATTATTTTTGGAAAAAATTCATATTTCAAGTGTATGGTTTACACCAATTCAAAAGTTAAGTAGATAGTTTAACAATTCAAAACTCAAGTATTAGGTAATTAATTAAAAATATTTATTAATTAAATCACAATTATACAATTAATGGTCACTTGCATATACATAATTATATGTCACAATTTATTTATTGGTCACATATTATCAAATTAATTAGTTACTGATGATTTCGAGGTCACAAATTCAAAAAATTATAAGTCACAATTAATTTCATTGGTCACATATCTTCATTTGTTGGTCGCGAATTATTTTTCAATCACATATTGTCAAATTTTTAGATCACGATTAAATATTTAGTCACAAATAACCAAATACTAGGTCACAGATAATCAGTACTACAACTTCAGCCATTTTTGACCACCCTCACCCTCACCTTGCCGTCGCCATCACCACCACGGCCACCAATATCACTACACCACAACATAACCAACACCCCACACCCCGACACAAACACCACCACCACAACAAAAATTAAAAAAACAAAAAAAAGAATAAAGGCAGCGTCGACAGACTACAACCAACATCAACACCACCACCCCACCCCGACGCAACACCATCACCACAACTCCACTCCGTCGGCTGCCGTTCACTACACACACCCACACCTACAACACACACACACCGAACGGCAACGACGCGACGTTGCTCCGTTCAAAGCAGCGTCGCCCGACGCTGCTGCGCAGCAGTGTCACGACGCTGCGTTGAAGGACAGTAGCAACGCTATTGACGCTGCTGTAGGCAGCATCGAACGCAAAGAGACAAGAGAGAGAGCTGGAGGTGGAGGTGGAGGGGAAGGGAAGGAGTGAGAGTTGAGATAAATGGATTATTTTAGGGTTTGGATAGATTTAGGGTTTAATATATGTAAAATAAAATACCTGATTTTTGAATAATTAAACTTTCAACCTAGTTTTTGAATTGGTGTAAACTATACACCTGATTTTTTGTAATTTCCCATTACTTTTACTTGAGTAAATAAAAAAAAAACATATTTGAGAAAATGAATCTACTCAAGTTAGTTGAGCTTTCTTTTGATTTAGCCAGAATATTTTCTCTGTGGAGTGTGCAACTTTAGGAAGGATAGACAAGTTAAAACTGGTAGGTGGAGGGTAGGCAGCAGAATGACACGAAATTATGAGAAGCAACAAATATTTACCCGTCATTAATTTGAACATAGAAAAGGACCCCATATGACCCATCAAAACCTGCTTTAGCTACAAAAGATTCTTTCCTTTGCAAACCTCTTATTCGCACACCATCTCTCTCTCTCTCTCTCTCTCTCTCATATATATATATATATATATAGAGATATAGATAGAGAAAGATGGAGAATTTTTAGAGAAACGTGTTGTCTCTTGGGCGACTCGACATGTCAAGCGGTACCAGTCATTTCTTGTCTTTGTTATCAACTTTTGCAAAATGTAAGTAATACAGTATTGATAACTTCAAGTATACATGCACAAGCTTGTATCAATACAAGGTCAATTATAACTTGTACGCTATTAAAGCTTAGGTGTCTATACAATTAAAGGGATTGTTTGACAATTTTTTTTAATAAAATTGATGTAATTTATAATAGAAAAATTGTGAGCCTCGTGAATGTGTGGTTAAACTTGAAATTTGATCGGTTAAAATTTTTTAGATTTTTGATAAAGAAAATGATGAAATATGTGATAAAAAAAAAGTTGTGATCCCATGAAATATTTAATTAAAATTAATGATTGACTTTGACTTAAATTAAAATTAAAATTTTAATCTCCATAAGAGGATATATTAATTATTTGTAAATACCAACACTGATTCTAGAATTTACGTCAAGTATAGTTGTCATTCAATATTATTTTTCAATTTATTTTCTTTCAATGAACCATAACTAACCCTTTTTCAGAGCATCCAAGAATTCCATATTAAAATTTTTGAAGAATTATTTAATATCAGTAAGAATATTTTATAAAATAATTTAATGACATATTTTCCAATCTTTAAATATACATGGCATCTTTTATTGGGCAATGACCCTAACAACCCTTTCTATACATGAACATGATTATGACATATATATTCTTTCTTTCTTTCCATTTTTTTTTTCTAAAAAATTAAGATGGGGTCCACACTGCATTCACCTAATCTCCCACTGAATCCAACCTCCCCTCAACCCTTCACGAGACGGCACCGTATAGTTATTCAAAAAATTCACTACTCTCTCTCTCTCTCTTGTTTCTCTCTCATCACGGTCCAAAAATAATAATGGCGTAATCATTCTCACCGGATCCATGGCTGTAAAGACAATTCACTTTTCTTTCACAACTTTTTGTGACCTAAGTTGATTCTGCCTTTCACTTTCACATTTTATTGTCATCGATGTACCTCGATTCTTGAAATCATTTGCTGGTAGTTGCAATAAAAATGGCTTCTTGAAAAAAATAAAAAAAGCCATTGATAATTAGGAAAAAATATAATCTTGTTGGCTAGTAAGATGTTTTTCAAAAATTCAAAATTTTTGTCCCGACTTGAAGGTTTCACTACTAAAATCTAGAGGAGCCAAAATTTTAGTATACATAGTTAAATGCTGTCCATTATGTATAAAGACGAAAATATTTATATTTTACTAAATTTTGACACTTCAAAAATATAGTGAAAATATTAAAATTTTAGTGATAGGACAATCAAAGTGTGTTAAAATTAACCGTTGACTTTTTAATCTATTCCAAACAAGGGCCTATAATAATTTTTGAGTTTCACTCGAAGACGTGGAAGAGCAACAATGATTAATTTGATAACTAACTCTATGTTAAAAATATATTGTCACCTTTCGAATTTTCGTTTTTCCTTTTCAAATAATTCTCGTACACCTTGAAATCGCATTACTTGTAACTTTTGTTATTATACAGAGTAATGCTATGTAACACAAGTAGTGCTTAACATCAGCTTAAATGTCAGTCACACTACCTCATTAAATTTCTTGTGTTATATAACATTATCCTACTGTGAATTAGATTTTTACAAGTTAGCAAGTGTACGCCTTAAATCCCCCTTTGAATTGCGATTTTTAAGAGAATGTGTGGTTAAAAGGTGGGAAAACGGTATTGTTGAATGTGTGGTTGAAAATGAGTGCAGAAAAAAAAATCAAATAATTGGGATGTAAGTTGCATTAGAAGAAATTTCACGTATCTATGTTCATAAACAATAGAACGTGACTTTTTACAACAAATTCTCATCATTAAAAGTGAATTTTTTTCATTTGCAACTTTATCTCTTTTTAAATGAATTTATTACTTTTTCTTATTCTCTAATTCATTTCCGATCTAATCATTTAAAATTTTGACCCTTTTTCGACTCAAATTTAGGTGGTCATTTCAAAACACTGGTTAATTATGAACTAGTGATAAGATATTATAAAAAAAGAAAGTGGTCCAACTGAGTCTATGGCTGACCGACTCAGCCGTATAAGATAAGGAGAGAGAGAGAGAGAAAAGAGAGAAAATAAATAATCTCTCTTTGGCTAGGTTTCACAGTAGATGCGTATTTTCTGCTAAGATTCAAGCATGCAACTCAGCAAGACTTCACCTCTACTGATGTAATCAAGTTTCTTGTTCCATTTTCATTTTGTTTTCAACGAAGTTACAAGAATTTTTCAAGAATTTAGCTATTTTCAGCAAATTCTTGATTCTATCTTCTTGTTGCTGATTACATACATAGAAATATATACATATATACCCACTGCAGCTCTTGAATTTTGCTCAGATTTAGTTCAAGTTTCTGTCTCAGAAAATGATGTCTGATGATGGGATTAGAGGGCTTATTCAAGATCCTAATCCAAATCCCAATCCTATCAGTTCTAATTCAAACCCAGCTAAGAGGAAAAGAAATCTTCCAGGAACCCCAGGCAAGCATAGTTAATTACATCAGAGTTTGCTGTTTCTTTTTTGTGAAATTTTTTTGTTTGATGTAATGAAGTCTTGGTTAATTACATGTAGATCCAGATGCAGAAGTGGTAGCACTGTCGCCAAAGTCTCTGATGGCAACAAACAGATTCATATGTGAAATTTGCAATAAGGGTTTCCAGAGAGACCAGAATTTGCAGTTACACAGAAGAGGTCATAATCTTCCATGGAAGCTTAAACAAAGAAACAACAAAGAAATAATCAGAAAGAAGGTTTACATATGCCCAGAGAAAACCTGTGTTCATCATGACCCTTCAAGGGCACTTGGAGATCTTACAGGGATCAAGAAACATTATAGCAGAAAGCATGGAGAGAAGAAATGGAAGTGCGAAAAATGCTCTAAAAAATATGCAGTTCAGTCTGACTGGAAAGCTCATAGTAAGATTTGTGGGACTAGAGAATATAAATGTGACTGTGGAACCCTTTTCTCCAGGTACATTAATTGAACTTCTCATCATATATGATGTATACACAAAGTTCTATTTATTGCAAATCAAAAGTATAGTATTCTAGGATTAGTTTGTTGCGAGTTGTGACATTAATGCTCAAAATTGATGTGAATTTAATGCAATTCATAAATTTCTGGTAAACTACATTGAGTTCGATTTGTATATATCAAACAGAAAGGATAGCTTTATCACACACAGAGCCTTCTGTGATGCATTAGCAGAAGAAAGTGCAAGATTTACTTCAGTTCCTTCTGCAAATGTGAGTTTCGGAAACGAATTGCTTAGTAATATTCAAAATGCTGGTAGCTCGCAGTTTTCTGGTGTGTTTAGGCCAGAACTTGCTGGTTTAGAACAAGGAAACCAACTGAATCTGGATTTGCAGAAACCTAGGCTGCCACTTTGGCTAGAAAATGCCAATTCTCATCTGCATCCCATTGGAAATCCAAATGGTTCTAATGCTTTCTTGGGTTCAAGTTCAACTAGCTTGCCAGAATTGGTTCAAATGGCTTCACAGAATCAGTGGTTCAGTAGGGGCCAAGAGGCATCATTTACAGGTGGGAATTCTTCAACTTCTGCATTGAATAGGGTACTGAAAGAGGAAGAAGAAAACAAAGGAAATTTGTCTGAAACCATAAGTTCACTGTATTACACCAATACCCATAATCAGCCAGAAACAAAACTACCAGCTCCTATGTCTGCTACTGCTTTATTGCAGAAAGCAGCCCAAATGGGATCAACCAGAAGCAATTCTGCAATTTTTGGTACTGGTTTTGGACTCATGAGCTCATCTTTTTCTAGTCTTGGCAACTTCAATTTTTTGAACCAAAATAGAAATGAAGTTCAGAATCTTGAAAAAGCTGAGAATTTCAATGGATTAATGGCTTCCACATGTGCTTCAACAATGTCTAATAATCACGGAGGTTTGTTCCTTGGTGATATAACCACTAGCCCATTAATGAACAGTTCAAGAAATTCAGACCCTTCAATGATGATGCCAAAGAGTACTGGAAATCAAAATCAATCAACTGGAACTGAAGCTACAAACAGTCTCACTAGAGATTTCCTTGGAGTGGAAGGCAATGAACATCGACAGTTCTTGCAACAAAATGAGTTATCAAAGTTTGCTTTAATGGGTTCTGCAATGGACTTAAGCCATTACAGCAAAAATCGCTGAGATCTCCCACAATGGTAACTCCGCAACTTTTACAGAGAAGATGAGGTAAATTCTGAAGGCAAAGCCTCCATATGCGGGACTGCACGAAGGAGAAGAGATCTTGTGACCTGTCAGAAAGTTTGGGGTCCACTGCATGTTTGAAAGAGACGTGACAAAAAGTGACTTGGCGATCACAAGCTAGGCATCCGTATCACTGCATGTTGAAAGTCTCTTGCTTTTTTTTTTTTTTTTT
>CAIGRS010271444.1:0-16412 GCA_903798395.1 Fraxinus floribunda | reverse complement strand
TTCAAAACGGTCACTAAAGTTTCACAATTTCAGAAACGGTCACTGAAGTTTGAAATTTCTTTCACAAACGGTCACTGAATTTTCAATTTTTTTGGGCAAGTTTGAGGCAATTTTTCGACAACTTCCGACCACCAAAACTGCTGATTTCGGATACCGTTGGAAAGCCCACGATGTCCTCTTCAATTACCATAAAAAATCTCCCCAAAACTCCAAGTGATTTGGCCGAAATAAACCCACGAAGTCGGCAACCGAAAATTGTGAAAATCTGCCCAGATTTTCGAATTTTTTTGGACCAGTTGCGGCATTTTCTCGGCAACTTCCGACCACCAAAATCGCCAAACGTGAATACCGTTGGAAAGCCCACAATGTCCTTTTCAATTATCACCAAAAATCTCCCCATAATTCCAAGGGATTTGGCCGGAATAAACCCACGAAGTCAGCTACCAAAAAAATCCGAAAATCTGCCCAGTTTGGGTAGCTGAATTCATGGGTTTATTCCGGCCAAATCATTTGGGGTTTTTGGGAGATTTTTGGTGGTCATTGAAGAGGACATTGTAAGCTTTCCAACGGTATCCGAAATTGGCGATTTTGGTGGTCGAAAGTTGCCGAGAAAATGCCGCAAACTCGTCCAAAAAAATTCGAAAATCTGGGCAGATTTTCACAATTTTCGGTTGCCGATTTCGTGGGTTTGCAACTGGTCCAAAAAAATTCGAAAATCTGGGCAGATTTTCACAATTTTCGGTTGCCGACTTCGTGGGTTTATTCCGGCCAAATCACTTGGAGTTTTGGGGAGATTTTTTATGGTAATTGAAGAGGACATCGTGGGCTTTCCAACGGTATCCGAAATCATCGGTTTTGGTGATCGGAAGTTGCCGAAAAATTGCCTCAAACTTGTCCAAAAAATTTGAAAATTCAGTGACCGTTTGTGAAAGAAATTTCAAACTTCAGTGACCGTTTTTGAAATTTTAAAACTTCAATGACCGTTTTGAAATTTTTAGGTAACTTCAGTGACTATTTGTGAAATTAACCCATTTCCTTTTTGTTTATTTTTTTTTGTAATCTATAAATTTGTGTATTTCATTCAAAAAAAAAAAAAAAACCTAATTTTTGATGGCTCAATATATTATTGATTTCTATATTTTTCTTCTCTTTGAATTGATTCATTGTATTGGTTTAACATAACTAATGTTGTTACATGGTATCAAAGCCTATAGTTGAGTGAAATTTCTCATTGTAATTCGCTGGAAATTCAAGCAGAAACCAGATAGAAAAAAATTTGTGTAAAACCATACTCGACCACAATTAAAAATCACAATTCCGATCGAACCACAGACTAGATTCTTGTGGAGCAGGTCGAAATGCTTCTTCCGATCAGGTGCGTGGCCTAGACGGTGGCGCGTGGAACTGATCATATTGGTTTTCCTTAGAATTGGGTGAGTTCATTGATTCGTAGTTGGTTATTTGTTGACTTTATGATGGTAACGGAAAGAGATGATTCAATTCAATTCATTAATGTTATATTACATGGTAAAAAATACTCATATTGGAGTACCGTAATGAGAAATTTTCTAGAGGAAAAAGGATTGTGGGGCTATGTTAGTGGAATTGTTGTGAAACCCAAGAACACCGCAGAGAATTATGTAACAGAGTTGGATAATTGGGAATCAAACAATGCGAAAATTTTTACTTGGATTCATAGTTTTGTTGAGTAATCAATTGGTACACAGTTAGCAAAGTTTGAAACACCGAAGGAAGTTTGGGATTATTTTTAGAAGTTATACACTAAGTCTAATTTTGCAAAGCGGTATCAGTTGGAGATTGATATATGAGCTTCACAATAGAAGAATATGAGTGTTCTCGAGTTTTACGTCGCTATGAATTCAGTTTGGGATGACTTGGCTCTTTACGAAATCGGCATGATTGGAAGCATGAGGAATTAATATATTACTTTTAGAGAAGAGCAGCGATTAGTTCATTTTTTATGGCACTTTGCAGTGCTTTTGAGGGACTTAGAGGCTCTATCTTGTATCACACTTAAGGGTGGACAAAATGTCCGGACCAAACCGAATCAAACCAAGCAGTTCGATTCGATTCTACAACAAAATTAATAGTTCTGGGTTTTCGAACAAAAAACCATTTGGTTNGTTCGATTCGATTCTACAACAAAATTAATAGTTCTGGGTTTTCGAACAAAAAACCATTTGGTTATAGTTTTGGTTCGGTTCTGATTCTAGAACCAAGAACCAAACTTAATTTATAATTTTATTTTTTATATGAATTTGATTTTATGTTAATTGAAGCCAGCCTAATAGCCATTATTTTGGTACATTCCATAAAACGTGTGTAACCCATTAATTTTAATTGTATTCAATATTTTGTTTAAACATCACTTCAATGCATTATTTCAAATTCAAATACTCAAAGTCCTTAGACGCCTTCCTAAATTTCTAATCCCTCAAACCTCAACAACGCAGCTTTTCTATGCGGAAACTCCAACTTTGTTGCCACCAATTTACCGTTCCTCCAAAGTCCAAGCCATCAAGATTCAAGGGTGATGTATAGTAAAAAATATCTTAATTTACTGGATATCTTTCTTTTCTTTCATAGTTTTTTGTGCAACTTTATACGTATTAGTCAAGGATTCTAGTCAGACAATATTTTTATTGAATTGTAAACGGTTTTAATTTATTTTTGTTTGTTTTAATTGTGTGTTTTGAATTATGTTTGTAGGGTTTCTCAAAGTTACAGCATAAGTAATGAAGTATTAAACGATTAATGGTTATCTGATGGTAAGGACTAAGTTGCTTGGCTTTGTCATTTTGTTACAACCCCTACCTATTAGTTTGAGTTTTAACTTTATATCTCATGTAGGTCTAACGACTTCATATAAAGGAATTAACTTCTTGCAATGACTCATTCATTTATATTTTGCTTGTCAGTTTGGACTTTTATGATCTTGATTATTGATCATTTGAACTTGCTAAATGCTTGATGCTTATATTTTTTATTCAAGTATAAATTAGTAACGTATGGATATGATGTAAGTCTGAAAAATTTAAGTAATAGTACTAGAATCAGACCAAATCGAACAAGAACCAAATGGTTCGGTTCTGTTCGGTTCCACATCTTAAAAAAAAAAACTTTTTGATTCTATTATCAAAAAAACCATTAGTTCATGGTTCGGTTCTCTTGGAACCAGAATCAAATGGAACCATGTTCACCTCTAATCACACTCCACTTCCCTCAGTTGATTTAGTGGTTAGTGAACTTGTAGATGAGGAAACACGTTTGAAAATTCTTGCAGGAGAAATATCTCTTCCTCCATCTAACACTTCAGTGTTGGATGTACCCTCTTGACCGTCTACACAGAATCAAAACTAAAGTTGTGTGAGAGTTGCTAGTGATGAGTTTAACTTTTGTAAACAAAAGGAACATTGGAAGTCTCAATGTCCTAAACTACTGAAGAAGCAGCAGCCACAACCACAACAGCAATCCAATCGTCCAATTGCTAACATACTTGCCACCATTCCACCTAGTGACTCGTCTATACTTGGAGCACTACCTTCCTCCAGTCCCATGTTGACTAATTTAGCAGAGCAATTTTAGAAGTTCTTAGCCACACAACCATATACTATGTCACCTTCTACTCATGAGATGACCCGAATCCTTGACTATTCGAGTGTCAATAAATAAAATTCAACTTTTTATAGACTTGAATAATAACAAGTAAGAGTTTTACTCATTAAGTAAATAAAAAGCGATTTTAACTTCAATAATTAATTGCGAAATCTTAATATTAAAGAATAATGCATTGACGTAAACATAGCATAAATAATGTATTAGCATAGCCAAGAAGAAAAAATGAAACTTAAAATTTGTGTTTCAAACACAATATAATTTATTAATCCTAACTCGTTGTATTCTCCACGTTGATTGCCTCGAACCATTAATTGGCTAAAAGGGAAAATATCATAGAGTGAGATTTATAAAATCCTCATAAATACGTCATGAATTATTATCGTGTATAACTTAAAGGAGCATAATAATCGTAATCAACATAATACGGATTCAAGAATTTAACCGAACATGGGTGGTAAGAGTTCTTATAACATAATCATAATCATATTGTACCATATGGGACCCATAATAATTTCTTGAAATTTATGACATAATAATAATCCAAATATAGGTAGTGTACTTACCTTGAAATTTAAAAGATGGAGTAATAGAGAGTGAATAAAATTGCTTGATTCCTCTTACAATTTCCACCCCGGCTATGTGCTTGTATATGTGTATATTATTGGACTAAAAAAATAATAGTGAGTGGTAGTATGTGAATGTGAATGAACGGCTTAAATAGGACAAGACTAGAAAAACCCATAACGGTGGAAATGCTATTAATTCTAGCATTGAAAATTGTTCCTTAAAGTTGTGAAATGAACAAACATCTCTCTCTCTCTCTCATTCCTCACGTGAATACTACTTTCTATATATACATGCATTCACACAACACATTACCCTATGTTTGGTCAATCATGAATATGGCAAAAAAAATGTATATATATCAATATATAATGGTTTGACCAAGCATTCACCCCTCCTTCAAAGAGCAAAACGTGTGGGAATTAGCATTTATACTAAGTTTGCTACAAGGTCTTAGAACACGGCTTAACCCTCAAATGAGCCCTTAAATTTTCAATTCTCATTATTAGATCCCAAAATTTGGGTGCATGTGTTATAATCTACTCTCCTAAAAATAAATTTCATTCTCGAAATTTACCTTGAAATTCATCAAAAAGTTGTGGGGGTACTTGGCCAGCATCTCCACCTCTCGCTTCCACGTGACCTCTTCAACCGAGTGATTACGCCAATGTACTTTCACTAGAGAGATCACTTTGTTTCGGAGGACTTGAAACTTTTCATTAACAATTCTTATTGGTATTTTTTCATAGTTCAGACCTCGCTGTAATTTAATAGACTGATGGTTGACCACATGACTCGGATCAGGAACATACTTCCTAAGCATTGACACATGGAAAATGTCATGTACAGTTGAAAGTTCTGGTGGTAACACTAAGTGATATGCGATGTTCTCGATACGTTGCATGATCTCCAACAGGCCAATAAACTTTGGTCGTAACTTACCCTTCTTGCCAAAACGTATCACTCCTTTCATTGATGCCACTTTGAGAAATACATTATCGCCAATTGAAAATTTCAAACCCTTTGTCTTTCTATCTGCATAACTCTTTTATCTATCCTGGGCAATTTTCATGCTGACGCGAATTTTCTCAATTGCATGCACCATCTACTCAATAATCTCTGGCCCCAAAATCTTTCGTTCCCCGACTTCATCCCAATGAGCTGATGATATACAATTTCTTCCATACAATGCCTCGTATGGTGCTATATCAATTGAAGTATGGTAACTATTGCTGTATGAGAACTCAACTAGTGGTAAATGTTTTTCCCATACATGTTTGAAGCATGTCCTCCAGTGTTTGAATTGTCCGCTTAGATTGCCCATCCATTTGAGGATGGAATATCGTACTAAACTTTAGTTTAGTTCCCATAGCTCGGTGTAGACTTTTCCAAAAGTTCGATATAAACCTTAGATCTCTATCTGATACAATAGAAATAGGCATACCATGTGACATTAATATCTCATTTACATATAATTGCGTGAACTGGACATCATTCAAACTGGCAAGAAATGAGCCGATTTGGTGAGTCGATCCACTATAACCCAAATAGCATCATAACCTCTTGCTGACCTTGGAAAACCAATCACGAAGTCCATAGTTGCATGCTCCCACTTCCACTCAGGGACTTCCAATAGTACAAATAATCCTGACGGTCGCTGGTGTTCGTCCTTCATCCTTTTTCATGCCTTACCACTAAAATACCATCTTCAAATTCTTGTACATCTTTGTGCCTCTCGGGTGTACTGAATAAGGAGAAGAGTGAGTTTCATCCAGAATCTCTCTTTCCAATTCC
This sequence comes from Fraxinus floribunda, assembly GCA_903798395.1. NCBI lineage: Eukaryota > Viridiplantae > Streptophyta > Magnoliopsida > Lamiales > Oleaceae > Fraxinus > Fraxinus floribunda. The sequence goes on along the minus strand of CAIGRS010271444.1, from coordinate 10,415 downwards.
TCAAAATTCGGTACACACATCCGTCCTTGATAATATAATGTTTATCTTCAGATATGATGAAATCCTTCCGCTTTTCTAAGTTAATCTCAGACTTGATATACTCAAAAGACTGATCACCCTTTTGATGTCTTTTAATTATGTCATAGAATATGGGTCAGATAGAGAGAGCTGCTACTCAAGCGACCACACATGGCTGAGTGGTGACTACCTCAAGATTTAATCTCTCAAATTCTCTCCATAGTGGTTCTTGCGTAGTCAACATAGCTAATTGACTAGCCGTTTTCCAACTTAAGGCATCAGCTACCACATTCGCCTTGCTTGGGTGTTAATGAATTTTACAGTCGTAATTCTTTACTAACTCAAGCTACCTTCTCTGTCTCATATTCAACTCCTTCTCGGTGAAGATGTACTTGAGGATTTTGTGGTCCGTATAAATGTCTCATTTACCTCCATAAAGATAATGCCTCAAATCTTTAATGCATGGATCACCACGGCAAGTTCTCGATCGTGCGTGGGGTAGTTTTGTTCATGTTGTTTTAATAGTCTCAATACATATGCAACCACTTCGTCATGCTACATTAAGAGACATCGCAAACCTTGTTTCAAAGCATCACTATAGATCACAAAACCACGTGACCCATTGGGTATGGTTAACACTGGGACGTTCACCAACTTTGTTTAATTCCTCAAAGCTCTGTTCACAACTCTCGATCTAGTCAAACTTTATACCCTTGTGTGTTAACTGTGTCAGCGTTCTTGATATTTTGGAGAATTCTTTAATGAACCTCCGATAGTATCCTGCTAAGCCTAGGAAACTGCAAATTTTTCCTACATTGGTTGGCCTTCACCAATTCAACACTACCTCCACTTTACTAGGATCCACCTCTAACCCTCGGGTCGTGACAATATGTCCAAGGAATGCTACTCACTTTAAACAAAACTTACATTTTTTTGAACTTGGTATAGAGCTTTTCCTTCTTCAAAACTTCCAATACAGTCCTTAAATGCTCCTCATGCTTTTCATTACTTCTTGACTAGATTAGGATATCATCGATTAACACAATAACAAACTAATCCAGACACTTGTAGAAAATATGGTTCATCAAATCCATAAAGACTCCAAGAGCATTAGTTAGCCCAAATGGCATAACTAAGAACTCATAGTGTACGTACCAAGTTCTAAAAGCAGTTTTAAAGATATCATTGGCTTTGATTCTCAACTGATGATAACCAGACCTTAAATCGATCTTAGAAAACACCACTGCACCTCTAAGCTGATCAAACAAATCCTCAATCCTATGAAAATGATGCTTATTCTTGATAGTGATTCTGTAATTGATGCACATCTTCATCGATTCATCCTTCTTCTTAACAAATAGCATCGATGATCTCCAGGCGAAATACTGGGCTGGATGAAACCTCTTTCTAATAGTTCCTAAAGTTGTGCCGTCTGTTTTTATAATTCTTTGGTGCTATTCTATACGGGGCTTTGGAGATGGGTATAGAGCCGAGAGTAAGGTCACTTGTGAATTCTACCTCTCGTTCTGGCGGTATGCCAAGTAACTCTTTGGGAAAGACTTCTAGATATTCACATACCACCCTAACCTCGTCAACTGTCAATCTATTGTTCTCTTCCTTACTTATTACGGACATCAAGAGTCTCGTAATGCTTTATAATGGTACGACCCGTCGGGCTTCCAATGCAAACAAGATGCAGGGTAAGGGTTCACCTCCAGTTACAGATAATCGAAATTCTTCTTCCTCGAATCTTTAAAAAATCACTTTTTTTTTTCCAAACAACAAATTAGCAAGTGATTCTTGGATAGCCAGTCCATTCCAAGAATCACATCGAATTCGTCCATATCTAATACATACATTTTCATCTCCAATGATCTACCATCAATTTCTACTCTTATCGTTCTAACTATGTAATTAGTATTCACTATATCCTAAGTGGGTATCGACACTACTAAAGGGAATTGTACATATTTAACCATAACATCCAGTTTACATACAAACTTAAAGGCTATAAAGGAGTGAGTTGCACCAGAATCTATCAATATAGAGGCTAATAAGCCAGATATGAAGACTTTACCTACTAAGACATTTCAATTATGATCCTTCTCTTACCTTGCTAGTGTATAAGCCCTAACCTGTCCGCCTGGTGCATGGACCTGTCTATTTGGTTGTTCCCCTATGGCCTCTGTTGATTGCTTCCATGTGGTCTCTGCTGATTATTCCCTTGTGTGCTGGTTGTTGCCCAATAGCATTTGCTGGTTGTTACCGTACTTAGGGCAATATTAAGACATGTATAATTATTTTCCACATCGAAAACAAAAATTCGTCCTCAAAAGGCAAGCTCCCTGGTGATGTTTCTGGCATTTTCCACAGCGTGGGTAACTCTTGTTGCCATTTTCCTCTATTTTTCTTGACATAATCTTGTTTCCCTTTGCCCTTGTTATCCACCCACTTTCTCTTCTCTGATTGTCCTGCTAATTATGTCATTGCCAACACATCATGATAGTTTTCAAGCTGAAGCACTATGACAATCTGTTTCAAATTATCCCTCAAACTTTGCTCAAAACGTCTCGCTTTGTTCTCCTCCGTATCTACAAACTCAGGAGCATAATGAGCCAACTCTTTAAACTTCTACTCGTACTTGATCAACATCATTGAGCCTTAAGTCAAAATAAGGAACTTAGCCTTCTTCCGATTTCGGATACTCATGGGGTAGTACTTTTTTCGAAAGGCCTCCTTGAATTCATCCCACATCCAAATATGACCAGAAGTCGTTGATCTGGTAGTAGTGTCCCACCAACATCTAGCACCTTTACATAGTATAAAGGTTCCACATATCACCGTTCTAGGTTTCGGGCAATCGATAAGTTCAAAAATTCTCTCCATACCCACCAGCCAGTCCCCCGCTTCCAAGGGGCTCGTACTACTATGAAAGATAGGGAATGTTGTTTCCCGAACTGCTAAACCACAGTAGCAGTAGTCCTAATGTTGAGGGAAGCTTCATGTTGTTGTTCAGGTTGAGACGGTAAAAAAATGGTGGTGTTGGCTGTCAAGAGGGGGTAGTGACACTGCAGCTTGCGTAAAAGTTTGCATCATTGCGAGAAACTGCTGGGCAAATTGTGTATCAATCTTATTAGGCTGAGGCTGAATAGGTTGTGTGGACTTTTGGGTTTGGTTATTACTATTGTTAGTCCTTCTGCTTCAAGGTGCCATAGCCTTAATTAAATGATAGTAACTATTTAGAGTTAAGTCATGAAGCATAAAAGAATGGCATGCTTTATTTATAAACATTCATAAGTTCACATAAATAACAGACCACCAGGCATACCTAGCGTCTAAACAAGTTGAGATTCAAAAATTGAAGAATATAAATTTAAGGGAAAATTGCAGCCACAGTACCAAATCTTTCATTTTTTTGCAGACTTTGTCCATACCTTTGTTTTATGCCACCCACGATACCAAACCTTTAAAAAATTTGCACCGGAGTTCCACATGGATGGTTTCCATCCAATTGACCGCTAGTTGACCAAAAAAGTCAAAATTGATCAATTGTTGACTAATTTTTAAAGGGCAAAATGGTAACTTTCCTTTTTTCATATATATAAAAAAACTAAAACCAAAAACCAAAAATTAAATTAAAAGAATTAAATGAAAAAAAAAAAAAAAAACCTAGGCTACTGTTCATCCCACCCACCCACTTCTTTAGGTTTCGATTTTTCAATTATTCATTTAACTTGAGTTTTTTGGTTTTCGATTTCTATTGTGAACATTGTTAATTAACTTTGTTTGATATCAAGTTCCTAAATTCACTGAAATTACATTTGAGAGTTGAGATTTCACGTGAAATTCCAGTATTTTATTTGCCTTTTCGAGTTTAGAAAGGGTAAAAAATGGTGGGAGGTGGAAATAGGAAGGATGAAGGATCATTCACGGTGAGCAACATCAATGTTTTTGCGGTATTGGAGAGGAGGAAGAAGAAGTTCGACAAAGAGAAGGGCTCCGCAAAGAGCAATGAGAGTGTGCTAAAAGCTGGGGCTGGGAGATCAAAAGAATCGGAGGAGGAAAAGCCTCAGGTATTTTGGGCTCTAGCGCTTTTGACTGTGAAGTCGTGGGCTGACGTGGACGACGAGAATGATGATGATTACTATGCCACCAATGCTCCACCCCAATCTGCTTGGGGTGTTTCGAGGTCGAGTAAACCTAAAGAGAGTCAGAAATTGGAGTTGATGGCGACGGAGATGAGGAGGATGATTGGGGTGGGTGCGGGGAAAGTGGGTGGGTGGGTCCTGGGTTTTTTTTATTTTTGATTTAATTATTTGATTTTTTTTGTTTATATATTAAAAGGGAAAGTTACCATTTTTCTCTTTAAAAAGTAGTCAACAATTGGTCAATTTTGACTATTTTTTTAATCAACTAACGGTCAATTGGACGGAAACTGTTCATGCGGACCTACGGTGCGAATTGTTTAAATGTTTGGTACCGTGGATGACACAAAACAAAGATTTGGGCAAAGTCTGCAAAAAGTGAAAGGTTTGGTACCGTGGTTGTAATTTTCCCTAAATTTAAACGTAAAGCAAATTAGGCATCATCTAATAATTCTTCCAAGTGCCCACCCCATGATTCACCTCATGTTTTTCCTCAAGTTTTTTTTTTGTTCCGGGTCAATCTCGGAGTACGACTCCAGGTTGTATTCTTCATTTGGGTCATCTTCAACATAATTTTCTCCATGGTCAACTTCGGGTATTGTTATGATGTTGCCCAGATTGGGTTCATAGCCTGGCATTCCACTGGTATACCTAACGTCTTCACGATTCACCATCCACTTTTCCCTCGTGCATCGGAGTAATAGATCGGAAGAGGTCGGGTAGTTGAGAGTCTCTTCGATTCCCTTGATAAACTACCTCCAGTAAGGAGTAAGTGTTCGGTCAAGGTGATACACGATCACATCCTTATGAAATTGATATCCATTCGGTTTTGCCCCTCGGTAAATCTTTTCCATGACATCTAAGTGTTGTATCAAACCGTGGTTTGGGTTTCTCTAGTAATTCCTATGCAACCAAGTAAAATGATTTTGCCTCTCAGTTCGATTGGTTTGACCTTGTCCACTCACCATCTATCAGAAAGAAAGGAACTAATAATTGAAAATTGAAGAAAAAGTACCAATAATTATCCAGAGCTTTTCCTTTGTTTTATACAAATGGAGTGATAAAGGAATAAATTGTTGTACCAGAAGTTGGAACTTTAAGAGAATGTATTAATAACCATCCACAAATTTTCCCTTGTTTTTACCAAGGTAGTGATAAATGGATGAATTAGTGTACGTGGATTCATTATTAATCTTATTTGCGTAATATGTGATTCTATATTATTGAAAACTTAATCTCGGGTTGAGTCATTCCCACTAAACTTAACTTACATTTAAAATCACATAGCTACCATCTATATATCTTATGGTTTCTACATTAGTATAAAATTTAAGATTGAGATCTTCTATCAATAATATCATATGTATAATAGTAAACACTTGTAACATTCAAAATTTCATATTATTATTGACTTTTATGTATAACAAACCTAAATAAAATCGTATATAACATTCGTAATAGGCATGCTTTCATAAGGGAGATGACATGAATACTTAAAGTGCATGCATACCTAGTCCAAGGAAGTCGAGCCATGGAGGATGGCACTAGCTTGTGACTTAGAACAACTTAATTCTCATTTTAAACATCAACTTATTTTCAAAAAAGAAAAAACTCATCATAATTATTGGAGTTTGGACCCAAACTAATTCTTGGACTAAGGCTTTTATATAGTATTAGGCCATTTAGATAATAAAACCCAACTAAATAAACCAATTCAAAAATACATTCTTATAATATCAAATGAAAACCCCGATACCATATCAAATAAAAGCCCAAATTCCATACACATATTCTACACAAAAATGGAATAGTCCATTAATGGGAATAATTAATTTTTTTTAAAACCATGCAGCGTCACTATCATGTCATGAACAATGCACACGTCACTGTTCACGATGAAGTCACTGTTCATAAGAACAATAACTTAACTAAATTTTTTTTATAACATAAAATGTAAATCTCAAATTTTGAAAATATATGTTAAGTTTACTGAACAAATAAAAAAGATTCTAAACTCTGATACTAACTAAGACGACCCGAATAAATGACTATTCAAGTGTCACTAAATAAAATTCAATTTTTTCTTTTTTATACAGGGACTTAAATAGTAACAACTAACAATTTTACTCATTAAGTAAATAAAAAGCGATTTTAATTTCAATGATTAATTACGAAATTTGAATATTAAAAAATAATGCATTATGTAAGCATAACCTAAATAATGTCTTAGTATAGCCAAGAAAAATTTAAAAAAAAATGAAATTTAAAAGTTGTATTTCAAACACAATATAAATTATTAATCCTAACGCGTTGCCATCATAAGGGTTTGATCAAGCATTCAACCCTTCTTCATGAGCAAAACGTGTGGGAATTAGCATTAATACTACGTTTGCTACAAGGTCCTAGATGATGGATTAACCCTCAAATGAGCCACTAAATTTTAATTCTCATAATTAGACCTAGAAAATCGGGTGTGGGTGTTATAATTCATATATGTTTGTCATCTCAGAATCATTCAAGTATTTCTTCCTCATGGATCTTTGACTTGGGTGCTTCCAAATACATGTTTTCTAACTCAAAATTTTTTAATGACTTACGAGTTTCTAACTCGTCTATGTCTGTTATGACGGCTGATGGTACAACATTACTTTGAATCTAATTTCTATTAGTCAATTGTGTGATTCTGGATACATAGTTCAGCTTTCTTCCACTGTTTACCATGTGCAGGATTTTTGATCTCAAAAACTAATTAGAATATGCCATAGCTAAGGAGGGTTATATGTTTTGGAAGATCTCAGACCACTACACGTTGCAGCTTCTAGTGTTGACTTGTCATCTTTCTATTTCAATTCATCGTCTTCTAGTTTTTATTTTAGTTTTTATTTGTGGCATTCTCGCCTTGTACATGTTTTCACAAGCCGTTTGAAATTTTTAGTTTCTAAGGGTCAATTGAGAGATTTTCAAACTCATGACATTTCTGATTGTAATGGTTGCAAATTAGCTAAATTTTCTGTTTTATCTTTTCCTCGAAAGTATTTCTCATTCTATTGCACCATTTGCTGTTATTCAGTTTTACATATGGGGAACTGCTCCTATTTCTACAAAATGGAGGTCTAGCCATTATTTATCTTTTACTGATGATTATAGTCGTTATTGTTGGGTTTAGATTATGAAACGACGATTTGAATTTCTTTCTATTTATCATTTTTTTAGAGTACTTGTTAAAACTCAACATTTTGTTGTAATTAAGTGCTTTAGATGTGACTTAGGTAGAGAGTATTCTTCAGCTAATTTCTCTGAATTGCTTACTCTTGATGGAACAATTCATCAAACCTCGTATGCTAATACCCTACGATAAAATAGAGTTGTTGAACGAAAGCATATGCACATTGTAGAAATTGGTCGTTCCCTTCTCTTGTGTGTCAAAGTTCTGAGTGAATTTTGCAGAGAAGCAGTTTTCATTGCTATTTCTTTAATTAATAAGATTTTATCTTCCCACATTTCAGGTTTATCACCATTTAAAACATTGTATGCATCCTCTAAATTACACTTCATTAAGAGTTTTTTGTTGTACTTTCTTTGTTTTTCGTCCTGAATTCGAACATAGTAAGTTGACATCTTGCTCTACTATCTGTGTTTTCTTGGGTTATGCACAGGGAAAAAGGGTTATCGCTGCTTTGATACCATTAATAAAAATTAAATATTTCTCGTCATCTCGTGTTTCTTGAGCACATTCCATTTTTTCTATCTCTGATAATATTCATGATGTGATTAACACTGATCTCATATGTATTGATCCATTCTCTGATAATATTGACAGACCACCATCCCATACCCCATGTACTATTTGATTCTTCATGTCCAATAGGTACACATGCTCCTAGAGGTGTCAGAAGGACGGGCCGGTCAGACTCGTGAAAATCGACCCAGATCAACCCGGGACCCCGGGCCGACCCGTGACTTGAGTGGACGGTTCATTAGTCAAAGAGGTGTGACCCACGGGTTTCGTAGGTTGTACCTTCATGGGCCGCGGTTAACTGCGACCAGTAAAAAAAAATTAAATATTATAGTTAAGTAGGTGTCAAACTAGTTGGGATGTATTTAAACTATAAATTATAGTAAAAGTAAGTACCAAACTAGTTGGGATGTACTTATAATATAAGTATTTGATAATAATAATTAGAAATGCATTTAGTTGTTATTTGTTTAAGTTAAATTTAACTTTGCAAAGTTATAAATAATTCATGTAACATTAAATTTGAATTCTATGTAAACATTTCTTGGTATAAATATGAATTTATCATTTTGTTCAATTCTTAGTTTACATTTAACAAAAAAAATATTTTTTTGCAATAAATATGAAAAATTCTATATTTTTATACTTTTAATTATACAATCATACGAGTCAAATCGGAACAAACCGCGACCCGTGACCCGCATGGGCTCAACCCGGATGGTTCAGCGGGCGAGCTTGGGTTGTAGTCTAAAATTGTGGGCCAGCCCGAAATCGGCCCGGAACCCACAACGGGCGGGCTTTTATTCACGCGGGCTATTACTGGGCTCATTTGTTGACGGGCCGACCCGACACGGACCACCCGGATTGACACCTCTACATGCTCCAGCTCATGATACCCCTCCTACTTCTATGGCCTCCCAAGCACCATTTAAGATCTTCGATCCAGCTCATGTTCCCTCCATTCCTCGATATCCTATTCGTAAGTACACTCAGTTACTTGATTTTGCTTATTCTTGTTATTCTGAGTCATTTTGTTGTTTCTAAGCTCCATTCACAACATATCTGAACCATCTTCCTATAAAGAAGATATTCTGGATCTATTTGGCAATAGACTATGACTGATGAACTCTTTGCTCTACATAAGACGAACACTTGGGACTTGGTTACATTCCCTTCATATAAACATGCTATTGGTTCTCATTGGGTTTACAAGATTAAAACCAAATCTGATGGTTCAGTTGACCGTTACAAGGCTAGATTGGTCTCTAAGGGTTTTAATTAAAAGGATGGTTTAGATTATAAGCAGACTTTTGCTCTTATTGCTAAGAAGATCATTGTTCGTACACTTATTACAGTTACATCTTTTGGTCAGTGGAGTCTCTCTCAAATGGATGTCGAAAACGCCTTTTTGAATGGAAATCTTCAAGAGGAGGTTCATATGGTTTCTCCTCGTGGTCTTTCTCACTCTCCTAAGTATGTTTGCAAGCTTAAAAAGGTACTTTATAGCCTCAAACAAGAACCTCGTGTTTGATTTGCAAAATTCTCTACTATTGTTCTCTCTTGGTTTTATGAGTCATATGTAATGATATTTCTTGTACTATAGCCACAATTTACAGTAAATTATAACGAAGTTTGTGATAATTTGGTTTCTAATACTTCTATTTTAGTCGCATAAATGTTGCTAATTCATGGCTTCTTTAGGTTTTGTTTTGCTGGACCGGATGGGGTTTTTAATGTTTTTGAGCTTATGTTTTAAATGCATGTTTGGTAAGTATTATTGAAAATGATTGTGTTGTACAATAGACGAAATTAGCAATTTTTTCTTCTTTTATAACTTAGGGGTGTTAAGTGGGACTAGCAACTTGTCGTCTTGACTCGTCTCACTAGCGAGTCGAACAACAAATCACTCGTGCGAGTCAGCTTGCCTCAAGTTTCGCAATAGTTTGCATTTTAGCTACAAAGTGAGATTTTTTGGCTTAAAAAAGGGGGAGAGATAAAGTGACGAGTTGTGAGTGGTTCGCGAACGGGCTTGACTTGCCTCATCAAGGGGCAAGTCGAGTCTAACTTTCTTGAGGCTATCCAGCCTGCTCTCAGCTCGTCCCCATGGACGATCGCACCATTTAAAACCCCTATAATAACCTTACCAAACAAGCCCAACTCACCATTTAAAACCCCTATAATAACCTTAGCAAACAAGCCGAACTCACCTTTAACGTATTTAGAGCATCTCCAGAGACTCTTTATTTTTAAAGAGTATATTTTATCATTTGGAGAGCATCTATAAATTGTGTCGCTACGACGTTTTCGTTAAATTTTGGAATTTATTTTACGTTCGTTGAATTGTTTAGCAAAAACATTTACTATAAGAATTCAAAAACGGTTTTTAACCCTAAAAACTCAATATTTCCTTATCGGGTCGGATTTAATACCCAACATCTATTTTAAATTCTCCTGGACTAATATTTCTTTTTGGCACAAGTTTTGATTTTTTATTTTTTTTTTTTCGTGTTTGGTAT
>CAIGRS010271443.1:0-13488 GCA_903798395.1 Fraxinus floribunda | reverse complement strand
TTCATCTCGAGCTTGAACAAAGTTCCAAGTTATACTCGAAATTAGGCTTGAAGAATCAACGTAATTGTCACGAGCAGAACAAATCTGATGACGGTCTTGCTTCTTAGGTGTCGAAAGATATACAAATGAGTTGAAATTTTGGGAGCTGGTCAGTCTGTAGTTAAAACATTCTTATCTGTCTATGTTCCTTTGTCATTTGTATCTGGGACAGGAACTATTCGATTGTCTTTAGTTGTAAATTGTAATATTTAGCTGATATGACAAGAAGACTCGAGAAATTACAGCATTTTTGTTTCATTATTTCAGTTTTAGACTTGTATTATTTGCTGCTTTTTGCCATCGATCCACTCAGATCTAAAATATTGAATACTTCGTCTTGCTTAATGACTTGTTTAATAGAGTGCACGTGACCATGACCGTGACCGTGGGAATTGATAGCATTCAACATATTATTTTAAGAAAGGAAAAGAGAGAAAAAAAAATTGGGTGTTCATGGTCAATGGATTTTGCTATGGGTACATAATTCATAACATAATGTTGTTCATAATAGGCACATGGAGTCCCTTTATTGGGGGGCGTCTGGGCCCCTCAGGCACCCCCAAAATAGGGGGTCTTTATGTGTCCATTATGGACACATTTATGAAAAACGGTACATACACATGTTCCACATGGCATTTTTCATGTTCAATGGTGCACTAAACCTACACGGTTGTCATGCTCCAACTTCAGTCTTTAGAGTTAAGCTTGGTGTACTTAAAAAGGTTGACAAAAAATTTGACAAAATGCCACATGACACCCTCTTATTGGGGGGCGCCTGCAGCGGGCCCATGTACAACAAGACTAATTGCAGTCTTTATTTCATGAAGGCCCCACAAGAATCCCACCAACTTTTGCCTAATCATATTCCTGTGTTATCATTCCTTTGAATTCGACAAGAGCCATTCATAAATAACAAGAAAGAAAGACAAATCCCACTTTTGAGTTGGGTGCACTTGTTTACCTTCACAATTATAAAGGAGAAATTTAATTCTTCGCACTCTTGATAAGATCACAATTAAAATTAAAGAAGTTATTCATAACGTTATTGTCAACTTACAATTTCACTCTCAACTTATTTTACTAAAACGTATGTTCCTCAAATAGAAAATAAATTTATAACTATTTTGAACAAAATTCAATTAAGATACAAGGACCATTAACATAAGCTCATAGATATCAGAGAGTTAGCAATATTCATCAAATTGTATTGTGGCCAAATTTCTGTAATTGCATTAAACCCATTAAATTTACTTATTTCTAAAAGTTGGGGACTAACTTGTTTTTTCAGATAATATACTAAAACTTATAGTGCAATTTTTCTCAACTAAAAAGAGTTCCCACCCCTACCCCCTTTTCGAAACCAATGATAAAAAAAGTAATTTGAATAATGATATTCATAGTAAAGACTACTAGTAGTCGTCTTACGTGACATACACATGAAAATTTGTTATTTGCACGCATGAGAACTACTATATGTATGTCACGTGAACAACTACCGATAGTTTTCACTATAAATAATATTATTAAAGCAATTTCACCTATTTCAATTTTATAAAAGCAAATCAACCCTGGTAATGTGCGACGCATTAAAAACATGAACCTACATTGCTAACGAAATCCGTAAATTTGGGTATCTAAATTAATTTCAATTGTTTCAAACAACACAAAAGTAAAGTAAATCAGTATTTTTCAACAATTGTGAATTTTGATTGTCATTTGAAACATTTAGACAATTCATACGATAAATTTCTCACGACTCATTTTATCGAATAAAACTGTATAACAATATACATTATTAAGGAATATCATTTTTCTTATTGGCTATACACGTATTTAGGATCCATTTGGTAAGATTTTTGAAAAGTCAAAAGCTGCTTTTAAAATTTCAAAGTTTTTTTTTAAAACTTGTTTTGATAATTTTTTAGAAGTATTCCATCTTATTAGAAGAAGTTGGCCTAATAATCCATTTGACATGACATTAAAGAAGTCGAAAAAAAAATTTTAAACCAAAAAGTTGTTTTTACGATAAGTTTTATAAAAGTGCTTATTTTAATTAAAAAAAACTTTTAGAAATTAAATTTTAAACATCAATTGTTTTTAAGAGAGGAAGTAGAGTCCGTTGAAAGAGGCGGCCCTTTTGGTTAAGGTTTGGTGGAGAATGAATTACTCAACTAAGCTCAAATTTCATTTTCCTTGTGTTTATTTTATTTTTTTTGAGTTTTGAAGGAGTCTTGGACTCTTATGGGGTCCACATGCAATTTTCTTTCTCCTCTCTCTGCGCCCTTTCACTTCCGTTTATTTCTACGCGCAAGGCAAAAGACACAGGAAGTGCGCATTTCAACATGCTTTTAACCTTCAATCTGGAAGCACGTACATCAAATTTGACATTATCATGAAATTAAAATTTTTTATACATTAATTTTAATAATATTTATTATAAAAATACTGATAAATAATAAATTTATGAACATTCGTGTCAAGAAACAAGAGTTAAGAAGACAAATGTTAAGAACCACTTACACCAAATTCCCAATATTTTTTCAGGAAATTTTCAAATATTTTAATAGATGATATATAATATTTATTTTTCTTTTTTAATACATAACGTATTCCCATTACACAATAATACCTGCTTATTGAATTTCTTTAAAAGCATGGGATTTATAAATAAATCAATAACACATAATCAATACTCCCTCCGTCCCAAATAGATAGTTATATAGTTATTTTCACACAGATTACGAAATGGTAGTTAGTATAGNGGCCTGGTACCCCAGCTCTTCTCTAAATCAATAACACATAATCAATACTCTCTCCGTCCCAAAAAGATAGTTCTATAGTTATTTTCATACGAATTAAGAAATGATAGTTAGTATAGTTAGAATATTAAATTTTACTATGTTTTTTCATCTATACCCTTTATCATTTATCTAGGTAGTTGGTGTCTATTATATCAAGATGTATTAAATAAGGGCATATGTGAAAATAAAAAATTTAATACATGTTTAAAATGAAAACATGACTATTTTTTTGGGACGAACAAAAATAATATACATGACCATCTTTTTGAGACGGAGGGAGTAGAATTTGACGCATATCCAAAAACACGTGACTACTCAGTCGCACAACGCTCCTTAAGAGGCGCGTGTCCACACACATTCTCTTTCTGGTATGCGTTCAGCGGAACGCCACAAAACTCCCGCGTCCATGCAAAATCCGCCCATAAGGAAAACTGGAAAACACACTCTTGAATGAAATTCAAATTCCAATTTTATCCTAATCTTCTATCCATAATTCCCTTTTCCTTTTTTGCCAAATTTTCCTTATAATCGTATCCTCTTTTTCTCTCTCTATAATCTCCCTATTCTCAGTATCTATTTACTCTCAGATTCATTGATTACCATCTAATTTTGGTTCCCCATTCTCTCTCTAAACCTTCAGTTTCTTTACAGAGACACACGCATATTTACAAACATACATATAGTTATATACACAAATATATATATACAGATAATAAATATACTACTTTGTTGTGCGAAGATATGGCAGTAGAATTGATGGTACCGGCGACTCCGGCGTCGCTGTACGTGGGGGACCTGCAGCAGGATGTGACGGATGGGCAGTTGTTTGATGCATTTTCGGAGTTTAAGAGTCTGGCATCCGTACGCGTCTGCCGTGACTCCTCCACCGGCCGCTCTCTCTGCTATGGCTACGTCAACCTCATCTCCCCACAAGATGGTACGATTTTGTCTACGTGCATTGTATTTTTATTTATCTATCTGTACATGAGTGAGTCGAAGTGTGTGGGGGGAGGGAGGAGTGGATCGGAGTGATTTTGTGTCGTGATAGGTTTTTGCCATTGAATTTTCCTTCAATTCGTTGATTTTAATTTCTCTGCTAAAATTCGATGGGAGTTTTTGTTTGAATTGGCCGGATTGGTCATTTTCATAAAACTAAATTGATAAATGGATAACATAATTTGGTCTAGGAATATTGCAGATCGCCACACATATGCACATTGATGCATGCAAATTTTTTGCAGGCCTTTATGGGTATATGAGCATTTCGTATATCTTGATCTCGATTTACTGATGAATTGCTTCAGTTTATTTGTCAAGTTTGATTCATAATTGAACTGATTTGTTGATTTCCCCCTTTTTAACGGTCGAAGAAGAAAAGGCCTCGTGTCAGTGATTTCTTTTTGTAAGTGGAAAGAGAGTTATCTTCAATTTATTATTTACTCAAAATCATGATGTATCTATGAGATTTGCGTGCATGGGTTATCTTTGTGTGAGAGCATACCGACTGGGTCATCCCATCTGCACTTGATTAACGGAGGTTTGAATTTTAATATTGTTTCACGGGCTTGCATTTTAATGTAATTGATCATATCAATTAACAGTTCAACTGTAACAGGGAAGAGATGATGCAAAATATTGCTTAGTGAATATCTTCGTTAATCCAGTCAGTTATTAACTTTTCGTTGCTATATAGATTCAAGGGAGATGAAATCTGGCCTGCTACATATTATAATAGTTGGTCTTTTTTGTGTGGCTTATAATTTTGCAGTCATGATTTTGATTCGCCTGTTTGACATCGAGAATGGTATGGTCTTTTCTAAATAGAGTTACTATACTAACTTTTTCCCATTTTCTTTGAGTAGCTCTCCATGCTATTGAAGTGAAAAATCATTCTACATTGAATGGGAAAGTGATAAGGGTTATGTGGTCGCATCGTGATCCAGATGCAAGAAGAAGCGGGATTGGGAATGTGTTTGTCAAGGTATATTGTCGATCTAATGCACAAATATTGTTGGTTTATTGCGAATTATTTTTATTTCTTTCGCGATTCACTTATTTGATAATATTGAAATGGTTCACACTTATTCTGGGCTTTGTCTGCAGAATTTAAGTGACTCTATGGATAGTGTGAAGGTTCAAGAAATGTTTCAGAAGTTTGGTAATGTATTATCTTGTAAAGTTGTCACATCTGATGACGGGAAAAGCAAAGGATATGGCTTTGTCCAGTTTGAGAGTGAAAACTCTGCAAATGCAGCCATCGAGAACCTTAATGGGTCCATCGTTGGAGACAAACAGATGTAAATTTTATTTCCCTTGCCTTTACGCTCTTGCATGTGTATTTATATATGAAAGTTTTTGATAGCGTGCTCTATAATTTTCTTATCACCAATAAATGTTTTGCTTTTAATCCAACATTTTACCTGCATAGTTACGTCGGCAAGTTTGTGAAGAAGAATGACAGGGCTGTAACCAATCCTGAAGCAAATTACACAAATCTTTACATGAAGAATTTGGATCCAGATGTCACCGAAGAAATCCTTTTGGAGAAGTTCTCTGCATATGGAAAAATTATAAGCTTAGCCATCTTAAAAGATGAGAATGGAGCATCAAGAGGCTTTGGATTTGTCAACTTCGAGAATCCGGATGATGCCAAACTTGCATTGGAAGCTTTCCATGGAACACAACTTGGTATGGTCATGAATTTCTACTGATCTTTATTGTATGATGAAGTTATCAAATCTGCTGCTATTTGAAACTTTTTTCTCATCATGTTGTTTGTGCTGAGTAGGCTCAAAGGTTTTATATGTGGCCCGGGCACAAAAGAAGAAAGAACGCGAAGAAATGCTACGCCGTCAGTTTGAGGAGAAAAGGAGGGAGAAAATCTTGAAATACCAGGTTCTCACGAATCATTTCCTTCTTTGAAGACTTGTAAAAATGTTTATATCATCTATATGTTTATAGTTTTCTTTCGACCTTCAAATTTCAGGCTTCAAATGTGTATGTGAAGAACATTGATGATGACGTAACAGATGATGAGCTACGGGACCACTTTAGTCGGTGTGGTACAATTACTTCTGCGAAGCTTATGCGAGATGATAAAGGAATGAGTAAGGGGTTTGGATTTGTTTGTTTCTCCATGCCTGAGGAGGCGATTAAAGCAGTGAACACTTTTCATGGTGAGTATGTTTACTGAGTCAAGATTGAATGGAAAATAATTCTAGCAAGGCATCTAAAGATAGGCATGTGACTGTACATACACTTTGGTTCCAGAGATTCAGGAATACCTGCATATTTTGTTTATTCTGCTTGATTTATATATAATTTAGTTTAATTAAACAGACAATTAGACTATTGTATCAACTTTTCCTCATCATGATGCAAATATGCAACTTTTGTGGCTTGAGGAACTAACGAAGGCTGATCTCATTGCTGACCAATATATGGTGGTCATGACATTTCAGAGCTGGTTCCTTTATGCCGCTATTGTGACCGTACGTCATACCTCTATGTGTAATTTATTTTGCTTAAATGCTATTATCAAGAGACCATAAATGTGTTGCTATTTTACCATTTTATAATCTCAGGTAAAATGGCATAGTAAACCCATTTTCATACATTCAAATATTTGGAGGAGTGTGAGTATCATTTGGAGCCTAGTTATTAATTATTGTCTTGATGCACACTAGATCCTCTTTGATCAGAAAATTATAGTTTGCATCGGTCAGTGTATGAGACTGTTTAAATAATAGTAGAGGCTCAAAACCCAAACCTCGGTCTTATTCCCGTTGGCCACTCTCCTCTCACCTGCCTTCTGTGGATTATCTCTTCTAGATTCGATAGCATCAGGTGTAGGATCTGGTTGATGTTAGGTATTTTATAAACACATAAATTGATCTCTTGGACAAAAATCGTCAACAGATACCATGAGAATTTTGAAAACTTCTACTGATTTCTTTGAAAACCTGAGGCTATTTTGTCCAAAATTTTGGAAGTTTTTCTTTGGTGCTCATGTGGGTACTAAGTTTTTGAGGCGGATGTTTTATTCTCTAGCATGGTATGCATGTTGTTATATTTTCTCGAACCCTGTGTAGAAATTGGTTGCATTAGGTGGAAAGCTAGTTGAACAATCATTTGCATAGCAATTGGAAATGGCTACTTAGAATCTTTCCTTTTAATTTCCTTTTGCTTTAGATGCTGGATAGTAGCGTGTCATTTTCCTGGTCTCAGCAAATACCATTGGAAACCTCCTAGGTCTATGTTGCCTACAGTTGATGTTGAACCTCAAGTAATCAATCATTTCTTATCGTTCTCCAATAGGAAGATTCTTGATTTCATTCAGCTTTCTAGTGCTAAAAATTCAGTACTCGGAACTGTTATGTATCGTGATGCCGAAGTATTGTCCATGGATGTTTACAGGTTTCATGTTGCATCGGAAGCCATTGTATGCAGCTATTGCGCAGAGGAAAGAACAAAGACAAGCTCAGCTACAACTACAATATGCGCACCGTATTGCAGGGTTGGTAGGACCTTCGGCTGTTATTGCTGGCAGTTATCCTACTCTTTACTACCCGTCTTCTGGTGTTGTTTCACAAGTTCCTGCACGACCTGGTTTGATGCATCAACCTCTGGGGATGAGGCCAGGATGGAGGGCAAATGGCTTTGCAGATCCTTCCAGGCCTGCTTTTCAAACATCTCCAGTTCCCTTGGTTAGTTCCGATGAATGCCAGTCTTCTGTTATTGTCTATGTAGTCTCAAATGTTTATTTTCTTTCTTTTTCCTCATTTTTACAGATTCCTAATAATCCAAGACCTAATAGACAAAACAGGGGTTGGATGAATGGGCATGTGCTCCCACGGGGTGGCGTTCCCACCTATCCTTCAAGTTTGCAACAACCAACTCAATCTATGGTATTACCAAAAGATTCAAGCAAGCACCAGGTTTATTTATACTTTTATTTTGACTTGTATACAGTATGTCCATAATTTATCACTGATTTTTAGACTCTATGCTATTGATATTCCATGTATAGTTCCTTGCTTATATGTGGGGAAAGTATATGCTATAGTTAAGTGCTTATACCAATCCTTCCATCTTTCAATGTCTTTCACATGAATTGATAGTAGAGGAATATCATTGAAATAAGGAACATCTTTTACCTGCTAGGCCTGTCATTTTATTTTTATTTATTTATTTTTTCTGTTGATAGGATTTTCCACTACTCCATTGCTAGGATTTTCCACATTAGCCGTCTAGGATGCTCTAGTGGCAATCGAGCTGAGCAGCTCGTCGGCTCGACTTGTACTGTAGCTGCTCACGAGCCGCTCAGGCTCGTAAAAAAACGAGCCCAAGCACGAGCCGGCTTGGCTCGTTTTTGACGAGCGGCTCGTCTAATTTTTATTTTATTTTATAAAGGATTGTTAAAAAAATCAAAAAAGGCGAGCCCAAGTCGAGTAGCTCGGCTCGGCTCGCTACAGTACGAGCTCGTGGGCCGAGCCGAGCTCACCCACGAGCAACGAGCCGAGCAAGAGCTCGGCTCGTTTTATAACGAGCCACGAGCTCGAGCTCGTGGGTAATGAGCCTGCTCGGCTCGTTTGACAACTCTAGATGCTCAGTCTGAAAATTTCTATAGAGTTTGTTTACATATCCTTTTTTTTTTCTAAGAAAATACCAGCTTCAACATTACAATAATAGGGTAATATATCCTGGAAGAAAACGGCTGGTGAGTGACTTATGCTTGCTGCAAAATTTTACCTGAACCTCATTAAGAACAAGAAACGAGAATATTTCACCATTGCGTTATTATGTTTAAGGGAGAAGGGGGCACCAAATAAAGCTTATTGGATTTTGTGCAGACTTTAAACAATCTTTTCATATTTCAATGATAACTACCTAGGCTTGAATTAATTCTGTTTGGACCCCATATGCTAATATTTGAAAGATTTAGTATCGTAGTTGACACAAATAAAAGATGTGGGTAAAGTTTGCCACTAAATGAAAGGTTTGATACTGCTGCTGCAATTATCCCTTTATTTATTGTTCAACTCAAACGAGTTCCAAAGCTTCAAAATGTAGTGTTAGTGCAACTTATAACAGTATAAAAATTGTGGGTGCTTTTTCAGCATGCTGGGCATGTCAATTATGTTCCAAATGGGCGTTCACATGAGATGAGCAAAGGATCTCCTGTTCCCATTGCTGATGGATCTGGTGCTGAGGGATCAGAGATGTTAAGTAGCCAGCTTGCTGCAGCTCCTCCAGAGCAGCAAAAACAGATGCTTGGAGAGCGTCTATATCCCCTCATCAGTCAACATAAGGTAAAATCTTCTCTCCAAAATATTCTTTTCGTTTTCTACTGCTATATTTGGATGTACGGATTTTCTATAGTTTTTTGGTCCTTTTGTTTGATTCAAATATGTGTTTGTATATATTATGGATCTCATAGATTGGTTAGAACCTTGCAATTATAGATTTTTCTGATCACGTTTGTTTGCATGAAAATAAGTGATTATTACTGAAAACAGTGCTTGGAAGAAGGTCAATTGAGGGGTTCATGATAATTCTTTAGAAGGCTCCATCATGTTTCATTGCATGAGTAAATGATTTTTCTCCAAACATGGTGCTTGATTTTGTGAAAATCACCCCCCACCCAAAAAATAAAATAAAATAAAAATAATAAAATGAAGGGGTCATCATAGGTTGTTAGGCCAACTTGATAAAAACTTCAGGGCCTCGTGGAATTAGTCGAGGTGTGCAAAAGTTGGCCCGGACATCCACGGTTATCCAAAAAAAAAAGAGGAGGAAGGAAGATGAAATGGAGGGATTTTCTAAAATTTCTAATCTTGCTTTAAAGGTTATGCTAATGGAATTTCTATGCAAATTCGTATTCCTTGCAGCCTGATCTTGCTGCAAAGATAACGGGTATGCTTTTGGAGATGGACAATTCAGAACTACTACTATTATTAGAGTCACCGGAATCACTAGCTTCCAAGGTGGAGGAAGCCGTTAAGGTTCTCGAGCTCTCAAAGGCCAAATTGTCAAGCCAAGATGCAATTCATTCAAATTACATTTCTGCTCAAGTTGCAGTCATCTGAGAGGAAAGCGGTGAAATTGCAATACGAGCAAAGTTACTTTGAAAGTCATTGCTAGCCTAGAAATACTGTCTTCTTCATCTAGTTACCTTTTTCAACATTTTGATGTGTCCTTGCTTAGTTATTTAGCTACGATGGAGTTGCAGTTGTTATAGACTTGTGCCTTGAGAATTTAATTTTTATGACACAGCCTTCAAGTATCTTATGAGAATTTAAACCTTACGACACCAACCCAATTGAATGTAGTGTGAAAAAATTCTAAATTCTAATGAGTAGTATGATATCAATTCACTAAAAAATAACATGTCCTGCGCATCAGTAACGTGAAAGTAACTTAGTGGCTGGCATGAAATTATCCTAGTATTAGCAAGACCTTGTGAATTTCCACTCTTAGGAGTTGAACAATTCAATTATCCTTCAACGACTTTGACAGGAGACCTGCAAAAAGAAAGTGCTGTTAGCATAAAAGGTAATGTCATACTAGAAATGAACTGCAGTTTTGTACAGAAAGACCAAGAATGTTCTCAGGATCGACAACATACCCAAATGGACTTTGTTTGATGGCTAGTAGTTCGACATCCAACTGCAGATTGAGTTCAAGAGTTACGTAATGAACTTAGATCAGCTTGAGGGGAAAAAATGAATATAGAGAGAACTCTTTGAGATGGTTACTTTTTTTTAGATGGGTGGTCCAAAGTTTTTTATCGTACTAGAAGAAGTAACTTACATAAACCATGACGTCAAAATAAGAGACCACGACTCATTACCTCAATTGTTGCATTTGGGGGAATTTCCTGTACCCCTTTGCTACCATAAGCTAGCTCGGGTGGAACTATCAACAGCCGCTGCAAAATTTAAATTTTTCAGCTAAACTTTGTAGCAAGCAAGAATAGATGAACCCTTGTAGCAGATTGTGGATTTACTTACTAACATTCGATGCAACTGTTCTATGCAGAAAGTAACGAAGGCACATTCATGTCAGAGATTCATCTCACCTGTCCTCCTACTCGCATGCCTTGAACTCCCAAGTCTAATCCTTTAAGAACATTGCCCCTCTTCGACTCACCAACATCAAATCCATAAGGCTAGATCAACCGGAAAAAGGATGTAAATTAGGTAAACAACAGGCTAGCAAAAGTTTACCGTTCAAAATTTTATGACAAATTACGCTAGATATATTGAATAGCTGAGTGAACAATAAAGTACTACGCAAAATTTACCGTTCCACCACCAACCCCAAGACCTTGTCTACTGGTCATAAAAGTGATTCCCTTCCACTTGGCGACATAATGGACCTAAATATAATGAACACAGTGACACGATTCAGATTATTGAGCAGTAAATATTGCGCGGTTCAGAATAATCTCATAAGTTGATCCATTTATATTACAGAACACGAGAGAGAGATTCAGTGTTGGAGAAACTATCAAAGTTAACGCCCACGTTACAAGTCTAGAATAAGAAAATCTTGTGTATTACCTACTACAGCGGATGAAGAGGTGTGTGCAATGCATATTGTGAAAACAAACAAAGTAATGTACATAGATATTAAAGCTTTTAACTTTGTACAGTCATACTGCAACCCGAGATCCCTCCACAGCTTCAGGTCCCCCGCCAACTTTCAAGTCATAATACCTGAAAAATTATACATTATAAGAATGTTAAGCAACACCTTCTCTCTGGAGAAATGCACGAAACATGCATCAGTAACTAATTCTGTAGACGAACAAGAGCAGTTGAAATATAAACTTGCAATTTTTTATTCTTAAGACTATCATGCACTATAGACACTCGCAAACCATACAAATTTCAGATTATAATAGCGCGTGCTAAAACTAATCCCACAAAATAACTATAACAGGTTTACGCTAAAAACAGAGCAAAGAACAGCATTATTGAATCTTAGTATCTTGACTTGGAAACTAGAATTAGGAAAAACCAAACTTAACCTTTCAAGTAGACTAATTTAATTCGATATTTACTGGTTGAATAGGACAGACATATAGTGATGGACATCCCAAAATTGGAAAAGCAGATATTCGAGAATTGTTAGCATATACTAACTTTAGACCATTTGGGAGGGTTGTATATTCACTCTCGGGTACTTTGGCGCCCCTAAGCTGCAGCAAGCAAATAAAACCGGTGTGAAATCAAGAAAATCGAGGTAAATAAGCAATATGTAATACGTTTAGACGTGAATGTGAATACTTTAGTGAGTAACTAGAGATGTATTAGATTTTGGGCTTGTGCAACAGATATCTTACAGCTCTTCTACTTGTGCTTGCAGCACCAGCTGCTCCGCAGAAAGAAATGCCAGCTGCTGATTGATGGTACAAATGCAAATATGATAGTTAGTAACTAGTAAGTGACAGCGATTTGAATTGTAACTGAATTTCAAGAAATTTAATCACCCAATAACATTATTTTGACACGAAAGGACAAAGGCATACAGATCAAATTGTCGTCAAGGAATTCGAGAATTCGATATTTGATTCAATCCTAATCCTAATTTTGCAAGATCCCCTTTAAATAATCAACAAAAATCATCAAGAGAAACCAGAATATACGAAAGATTCTACGAAGTAAAAATTCTTATATTAATGAGGGAAAACTCTGAGATTAAATGTGGGAACCTGCAGCAAGAAGACAAGCCATGAATGCCCTCCTTCCCTCATTTTGCAAAGACATTTTCAGCACAGGAGCCTCTGAAGAAGAACAGCGGCATGAAAAGAATGATGCATCCTTGTTGTAGGTTCTCTTTCCTGCATATGCAAAAACTATCTCTTTAATTTCCAAGAATCTTGGTCGTGTAAGGCGTAAAGACATCACTTACATATATAAATGGAGAGAGAGAGAGAGAGAGGACTCACTTGTAAAGAGGAGTGAGTGATGAAAGAGAGTGGGTTTGAGAGGATGGTGAAGAAGGAGAGAGAGTTCCATGACTTTCACAGATTTTCAGTTGCAACTTGCAATGGCGGTTGAGAAAGTGAATGTTTCTTGATTAGTGAGAGGGATAATAGTACTATCAATTGCAGCCACATCTTGGCATATACATGTTTTATGGTCCAATAGTACGAGTGATAAAGATCTTCCAGTGATAAAGATCTTATAATAATCTCATCACTTGTAATGTACATTGTTGCGCCACAATCGTCATCGTAATCACCACTACTTATAACAAATTGTGTTACACTTGTCATACAATGTTACGTCGTTGTAGATGTAGCCACAAATCGCCACAAAATCAATCTCCATCCGCTTCACAAATCATGACAAAACTACTACTATCGTAACCATCCACACCCAGGGGCAGACCCGGGGGGTCACGTGCTCCCAACTTTTAAGAATCTATTTTTTTTTTTAATTCATGTTTGACATCGATTGAAATCTAAATTTTGATATAAATCAAAATTGACAATTAATTTTAATAACATATTTCATGGAATCGATAATTGTTTAACTTTTATCAAAATTTAATTTTAATCTCCACCAAACAGGGAAAAATCACAATAAATTTGAATTTCGATAACATGCTAATTTTAAAAATTCTCTGACGACCGTAC
>CAIGRS010271428.1:0-11268 GCA_903798395.1 Fraxinus floribunda | reverse complement strand
TCATTGTACCAGCCTTGGCTAACAACCTTCAATCCTTTAAAGGCTTCTTAGCTTAGAACGTTAGTTCCACTTCACGTATCGACCAATACTTACCTAATTATTTACATCCCCTACAACGATAAGGCATCGAACCTTCTTACTTGAACATGGGGGCACCACAGACACCCCCACCAATAGGGAGTGCCACTTGGCCCTGTTTGAATAGGGCACATGTGGCACTGTTGAAGCAGTATAATTCACAATGCATCATCATTTGGGTGGGAGACTTCGAAAAGACCCTCATTATCAAAACTTATATTTTGCTCAAATCGACTCACTACCTCTACCCATATCAACGATCTGAAACTCAAAACTCAGGCTCGACTCGAGCAAAACAGGTCCAAGCTTTTTTGAGCTTGAGTCAAGCCAAGTAAAAGCTCAGGAAAAAATTTTAGGCTAGACCCGAGCTTCAGCTCAGGCCTTTTACGAGTCGAGCCGGGCCAACTCGATTTTTTTTTTATTATTATTTTTAATTTTTTTTTTTACTTTTTTTCCTAAAACACGGGTCGACCCGGGCTCGAGTCGACACTCCAAAATGGGGCTCGGCTCGAGCCTCGACTCGGTGGAACTGAGCTCAAGTCGGGCCAAGCTTGGGGCTTTTTCAGGTCGAGCCCGAGCCAGCGACCTAAATAGAATTTATCTGCAGTGAATTAGCATACCTCTTCCTCGTAGCTGACCCATTAATAATCATATTAATGACACCTGCCTCTGAGGTTCGCTCACTATTGACTAGTTTAATGTTATATAATGCTTTCACAAATTATTTTACTCACTTTGGGCTATCAAACTGTCAACCTCTTGTCTAAGAGTTCCACACTTGCTATCCATCGAGTGACGTTGGTCCTTGTAGAAGTCACAAAAGTGGTTTTGATTCCCACTCATGGTCGGACTCTTACCTCTATAAAGTTTTGTTTTTTTAAGAATTCGATTCATCTTAATCATTAGTATAGTATGATGGCTAGGAGGTTGTGGTAGAGCACTGATTGTACTCTCCTTCGAGTAATGTCGATAGTCATATAGGGTATACCTTTCCTCCTACCATTGAGAGAGCGAGTCTTCGTATTTTCTATTCATGCTCATCACTTTTTCTTCCCTTGTGAAACTCTCTTGGTTACATTCATCACCTCTCACAATCTATGTAGTCCTCACCTAGCCTTAGTAACTTGACCATTGACTCTGGAGGCTGCTTTGATAGTGAAGTCATAAATTGTGGTTTCTAAGACCATTGACAAGAACAATGATGGTCGAGGACATTTGAATGACTTTTATTCCCAATGTCACCCTATTGAATCGTGCGATGTATTCCTCCAAAGGCTTATTTTACCCTGAATCACCTACATAAGTTCAAGTATAGTCTCCTTCTTCCGAGCACTACTCTAGAAACAAGTAGCAAACATGTTTGCAAGATCAATGAAGGTAATGTACTACGTTGTCAATGCATCGTACCAATCCTTGGCATCAATTCTCAGCTTCACCTTGAAGTTTCTGCATACTATCATTTCATGCATCCCATGCAGTCTTATCAGGTCTTGGAAGACTGAGATGATTGATTGGGTCCGACGGTCTATTGTACCATTAAATTTAATGGAAATTACATCAGACCAGATTTTTTAACATCCAACTTAAAAAATTAGATATAAAGTTTATTTATACAAAAATCAAATATTAAGTCCATATTTGGTACACATTATTTTAAAACTCATTTTCAATCACATATTTTTCAATAAAATAATAGTTTCTATCACATCAATAATGTTGTCAATGCATCGTACCAATCCTTGGCATCAATTCTCAGCTTCACCTTGAAGTTTCTGCATACTATCATTTCATGCATCCCATGCAGTCTTATCAGGTCTTGGAAGACTGAGATGATTGATTGGGTCCGATGGTCTATTGTACCATTAAATTTAATGGAAATTACATCAGACCAAATTTTTTAATATCCAACTTAAAAAATCAGATATAAAGTTTATTTATACAAAAATCAAATATTAAGTCCATATTTGGTACACATTATTTTAAAACTCATTTTCAATCACATATTTTTCAATAAAATAATAGTTTCTATCACATCAATAATTTTTTATTATTACTTCTATGCTAATTTTACTAATTAAGCCCATGTTTGGTAAATATTAAAATTTTCATTTTCATTCTTCTACTCATTTTTAACCACACATTCTTCAATAAAATAATATTTTCTATCACATCAATAACTTTTTTCTTATTTTTGAACTACATATTTTTCATCATATCACTATTTAAAATACATTCTTTCGTCAATAATATCCATCAAACACACCATAATTCAAATATTATATATCTACATTTTATTAATAATAATATTATTATTATAAATTAATTTATATACACATGCCCTACCACATTCACCCCATTCAAACCATAAATCACTCTCTCCACTCTTCTCCATTCTCTCTTCACCTCCTGTCTCTTTCTACTCTCTCCATCAGATCGCAATCACCATCGGGGAGCACTCGTCGTCGGAGACCACCTTCGAGCGTTGCCATGTAGCCCCGCTTGATGTGAGCTCCGTGTAGCGGCATCGTTACTACTACAACGTTGTCTGCACTATTGTTTAAGTTTGGTAAGAGCTCTATGGTGTAGTTCGGCAATTTATAGCAGTTAGAGACGATGTTGACAGAGTGAAGCTAGGGACCTTGGCGATGGGGAGACCCTTTGACCGACTGTTGGTGTTACGGTGCGATGGTGATGGTATAGATGGTGGTGCTATAGGTGGTGATTTTGATTGTTGGAGTGGTAGTGATGGTTTCCATATTTTGGTGTTGTTGGTGTAGTGGAGGTGCGGCGATGGTGGTGGATCTGGCGGTGAGGGGATGATGATGGTTAGCGATGGTGACGATGGAGATGGTGGTGGTGGTGGTGCGATGGTTGTGGGTAAAGGTATTTGTGACCAATAATTTGATTGATTGTGACCAAACAATTAAATATTTTATGACCCATAAAGATTTGTGACTAATAAATAATATGTGATCTAAAAACTTGAGTCGTAATTTATAAAATTTGTAATTTGTAATCGATAAATAAATTATAACCTATAAATTTTTTGATTTGTAACCAATAAATAAATTGTGAAAATGTGACCTATAAAATTCTTAATTTGTGACCATGAAATAATTCATGACCTATGAAATTTCGGGTTCATGATCGAGAGACAATTTGAGACCAATTAATTTGATAATTTGTGACCAAAGAATGTAGAATTGTGACATTAATATATTTAATTAATTATTTCACAAATAAAATTTTAATTATTATCTAATTTTTTTTAAGTTTTAAACTTTATATTTTTAATTTTGAAATGGACCATACTTAATTTCTTAAATATGAATTTTTTCCTTAAATTTATTGATTTATGACTTTAGACTTTAGACTTTGGACTTTGGAGGGAGTGAAACTGCCATGATTTCTAAACTCGATGGGTCTTCGCTTATCAAGGTGGTCCGCTCTCTGGTCTTCCTCCTTGTGATGGCCTCATCAAATTTTTGACTTGATAACTCTTCGACCGGTTGTAGAAAATGAGCATTTGGTATCACATGCAAAGGTTGTGCAACTGGCGGTGGAACATTTTTCGTCCTTAGTAAAGTTGTACCTATTTTTGTAACAATCATGTATCACATTCATATCGTATTGTCATGGTCTCCCCAACAAGATATGACTCGCATACATGGTACTATGTCACACAATACTTCATCAGTTCATCTTGATAACTACCAATTGACAAATTTATTAACACCCTTCTATTCACCTCAACTTTTCCACATTCATTCAATCACTGTAACATATAGGGCCTATGGAGTTTAAGCATAGTTAATCCTAATTTTTCCACCAGATTATTACTAGCTACATTTGTACAACTCCCACAGTCAATGATCATGCTACATACCTTATTGTTGATGTGGCGCCGTGTATGGAAATTATTTTCTCTTTGCTGCTCCAATCGGTAATGAAACTAGAACCAAATCAAACCAGAATTGAATAGTTCAGTTCCAGTTTGATTCCCCATCTTTAAAAAACGATTTTATTTCATTATAAAAAAAAAAATCATTAGTTCATGGTTCGATTCAATTCTTTTGGAACCGGAATCAAATTGAAATATGTCCACCCATAAATTTAGTAAGAACAATATTTGAATGTGACGTAGATAAAAATAGTAATTTTTTAAAATTTTAATAGGGATAAATATAAAGTTTTAAGACTATATAACAATGGTGAATATAATAACAACTCCCTTTATAAGTTGTGCTTACACATAAATTGTTATTCATAAGTTGAGAATATGTGCTTACATTCGTAGAAAACTTTGAGAATTACTCCAAACTCCCTAGTGCTATTTTCCCTTTACATAAGCATTTAAATTTGAAATTGGAAAACTATAGACTAACAACCCATTTCAAAGCGTAGAAGTCAAGGTAAACTTGTTAGAGTCAAAATTGGCGAATTGTCATAGGATTGGCCTGCTCAGTTTGAAAGACTTCAAGAAATAAAATAATACACCAATTACACCAAGAATCACCGGGCTCAGTCTCTAAATCGACCACCACAAACACTAAACTACCACAAACCAACACTTCCTAAATTGGTTGCTCCAACCAATTTATAACCCACTAAGAGTTTGAGATGAGAAGGACAAAGCCAAGAAGATTAACCACAAAGGCTAACAAAGGAAGTAGAAGAAGGTCTCAATGCCAAGGCACAAAGCCCACGCACACGGTCACGAAGAGAGGAAGAGCTCGACTTCTCAAGGCACTAAGCAACAGCTTTGAATTTTTCTCATACCTAGCAATAGTAATGGGTAAGCCCCTGTTTGACATCCATTTTGGGAGAAAAATGGGTTTTTGAATAGTGATTGATAGAAGAATGTGTGGTTAAAAAGTAAATTTTTTTTTTTAGTTTATATGTAATATTATTTTATTGATAAAATGTGTGGTTGAAATGAAAAAAGAGAATGAGAATGAAAAAAAAAAAATGGGTGTCAAACATAGGCTAAGTATAAATAAGAACAGAATGGGCTTTTAGGTTAAAGGAGAGATTAGATCCAATAACACATAGTAGTTGGCTATCAACCGTAAGAGCCGTTCTAATTCGGGTTGGGCCATGAGCAACCCTAATTAAATTAGATTGCTTCGAATGGCTCAAGTGGGTTACGTGGATAGTTTCAGTAATTGTGGTGTCGATATACAATCAGTCAATTGGCTAATGCCGACTGGATAAAACAAATTAACGAGACTTTCATCATCGTCCGGGAAGTCGTTTGACAACAAATTGTCTAACAAATATAATAACAACTCCCTTAATAAGTTGTTGTTACACATAAATTGTTACTCATAAGTTGAGAATATGTGCTTACATTCGTAGAAAACTTTGAGAATGACTCCAAACTCCCTAGTGCTATTTTCCCTTTACATAAGCATTTAAATTTGAAATTGGAAAACGATAGACTAACAACCCATCACAAAGCGTAGAGGTCAAGGTAAACTTGTTTAGAGTCAAAATTGGCGAATTGTCATAGGATTGGTCTGCTCAGTTTGAAAGACTTCAAGAAATCTATTTTTTATTTTTTTGGTTGATATTATTTAGCTTTATATTGTACTCCCAACACCAAAATACCCATTCATGTCAAAAGCATGATATTCCGTTCAAAGTTGAACTAATTCCCAGAATTTCTTCCCACGATAATATAATACCAGAATAATAATAATTACACCAATTTCTCCACAGTACGATACGTTCAGATAATATGACGAAAACGAAACGATAAATTGAAACAACAATTTATCATCCATTAGATTGATGGGCACATAATAATAGTGAAAGTAACCAGCTGGCAGAAAAGCCAATCACAATATCCAAAACCCCTACGATGGACCCCACTTCACGTGATCAACATCACGACCCCTTATCTGACGCAACGTGGCATCAGTACAAAAGATGATGACACGTGTTGCTTTGCGTGGGACGCCACAACTCGAGACCTGAACCAGCGACAAAATTTTGAAAGTCACTAAAAAAACTGTTTTTCCCAAAATGACCCTTCCACTCAGTCCCTACTTCGTCGTCATCTTAAGGGTAAAACGGTAAAAACACTAGGAACGGATTACCGTCAAAACAGATAACCTGAGTTCATTTTAGATAATTTAATTGCGATTAGTGCTTTTAATTCTTAACCAATTTCAAGTGATTTGGGTGGATAACATTATTTATCGGAGATTTATCCAATACTATCTACGCAAAATCTATTTAATGAAATTGATTTCGTAGCCGTAGTTAAAAGTTTATTAATATATCACTAATATTTTATTCATCGACTGGATAAACTTAAAATGACGTGGCAGTCTACTATTTGTCTAATTATTCAGTCCCGTAAATAATTAGAGAGAGAAATCCTTATCCGCTTCAAAGCTTTATAAAAGCAGACCAAAACCCCCGTTCGAAAAGTATCACAAACTGACAAACTGCACAAATACATTCATATACATACATAAAGAGAGATTTTTATAATCAATGGCGTCATCAAAAACCTACAGATTCCTCCCGACGGAGCAGAAACTCACCAAAGACTCGGGGATCTTCGAGCTCGACGAGTCCGATATCTGGAGCACGGATGCTAGATCGGCTTCACCGGAGTTCCGGAAAGCCAGTTCGAGAATATCCCGAAAGCCGTCTACGGTGGCGAGGGGAGCCGCCGTCACTGGACCGGCATCCCTACCGGTGAATATACCGGACTGGTCGAAGATACTGAAGGGAGAGTACAGGGAGAATCACCGGAGGGACGTCGATGATGATGACTTTTCAGATGACGATGAGGATTCGGAAAATCGCGTTCCGCCGCACGAGTTTTTGGCGAAGCAAATGGCGAGAACGAGGATCGCTTCCTTCTCATTGCACGAAGGGATTGGGAGAACCTTAAAAGGAAGGGATCTTAGTAGGGTTCGTAATGCAATTTGGGAAAAAATTGGATTCCAAGATTGACTTTCAACGTTGAGAATATTTTTATTTTATTTTTACTATGAATTTCTCATATTATCGGCTTTATTTTTCCACTTTATGCTTTTTTTTCCTTTTTTTGAAAAGCCTAGTGGATTGCCATGGAATTAGCGCTTTGTATTTTTTTTCTTTTAAAGAGAAATTAATGAAATTTTGGATCTAGTTAATTTTCATTGCTCTTTAATTCCCTTTTTTATTGTAATTTTCAAAAATGCAATTCAATTTTAAATATATCCCTTTAAAGAGAATTCTTGAAATGATGTGACAAGAAATAATTTAGAGACGTTACAACTTACAAGTTTAATTATTTAATTGAGCTTCTTTAATTTATCTTGTATAATTTATTGGATTGAGACTTGATATGTCATGTTGCTTAGTTAGATTGGTCGAGAAGGGCCAATGCCAATGTATCAACCGAGGAATCGATATGGGGACAGATGGCTTACGTTTTGGCTCTTTTTTGAAAAATAATATTAATAAATAAACAAGTAAACAAGACTAAAAATGAGGATACGATAATCCCTACTCTTGTCACATTCCCTACCCGCCTCTAAAAAGTTACATACAGAGCGAGAAGACACGCGAAGGCTAATCCCTACTTGTTGCTACATAGGAGCTATAAATTAATTACATATAGCTTGTAATTTGAATAATAAAATATTGTTTGGTGTGTCCAATTATTTCATAGCTGTGGAGAAATAAATTAAAGAGCCCCTCACAAAAGGGTGGGGGCCATCTTTTTCTTTTTTTTAATACTCGTGGGGCCCATCCCTTACCGGCCCCGTGAAAGTAATGCCCTGTACTTGAAATAAAAACGGTGGTGTCATTCCTCGAAATAGAAACGGTGGTGTCGTTCATTATTAGTCCATCAAAGAAAAGCAAGAGAATAAAGTGCATTTCTTTTTTAAGCTAAGTGCCGGTCTTCTAGGAAATGCCAGAAAGTCGTATCATCATTTTGAACAAGAACAAGGGCCGAATAAATGCAATTATTTAATCGAGTGTAAGGCAATGGCGTTTTATAAAAGTTGGCATGTCGTTTTCGTCATTATCTCCCTATCTCCCTTTATGGCGACATGGAATATGAGTGTCGACATTGGTTACGTTACTTTAGATGATATGAAATTGTGGTCCAACTACATTAATATGCATTAATGAATAACATGCGAATGTGTTTATTTTTGGATAAATTTCACGCGTCATTACTAAGCTTTACCCTTACTTACAATTAGATCATTGAACTTAAATTCGAAGCGATCATGTAGCTGAACTTAAATCTCAAAATTCTAAAAAAAAAAAAAGCAATTTATTTTTTTATAGTATTTAAGATCATTAAATACATAAAATCATAAATGCTATAATTTCTACAGACAATTTTCAAATTTTAAAATTTGACAATTCCAAAGTTTTCAACTAGACACCTCTTACTTCATAAAACTGCGTCGAACCACTAAAATAAATAAAATAATATATACATAAATATACCAAAAATATGTTATTCTTCAAAATTTATTATATATAGAAAAAAAATCACTTACTAAACTTGATTGAAATTAATTTTTATTATGTCCACTCTAGTATCAAAATAAAATGAGACAAAAATAATAATGTGCATAATAGTTGTATGAATTTAACATAATAAAAGTTTATTGAAAACTTTGAAATTGTGTAGTTGTAAAAACTAGTAAGTAATTATAGTATTTATAATTTTGGTTGTTTGATATGCATTATTCTATTTAATGGTCTTAAAATCATTAAAATAATATCTTTTAGAACATTGGAGTTAAAGTTTAGTAGCGTGATAGCCTCGAATTAAAAGTTCAATGACCTGATTACAAGTAACGTTAAAGTTCAATGATCGTTGATGAAACTTACTTTGTTGGGTTGGCATAACGCGTGGAGATTTTCTTACTTTTAACCACCATGTCACCAATTATATGAAGTTGTTGACCTAACTGCTCCCAAATTAAAGTTCATCGATGGGATTGCTCTGAATTAAAGTTCAGTGCTTGATTATAAGTAAGAGTAAAGTTCAATAATTGAGGGTGAAATTTACCCCATTTATTTTAATTTAAGGTTACTATACATAATGCACGAGACCCTTCTCCGTTCTCCCACTACATCTTTTTTCTTGCTTTCACCTTCTTCGTTGTTTTTCATCCTCTAGCCACATTAAATTTACATATAGGTCACTCGAGAAATTGTAGGACTTAAGCAGACAATTTTTTTTATTTTTTTTTCCCCATTTTCATTGTTTAAGGTGGATTGTGCATACCCATTTCCCACGAGGAGTTTTGGAATTATCCAACTCTTAGCCATTCAAAAGGTCATTTTCTTATGTGGGCACGTGTGGCTTTTTCTCGAGGAGAGAACAACATAAATAACGCTAGATATTATATTTAATTTTACATTGTATGTTTTTCGAGTTCATTGATGTGAAATAATGAGTCGGATGATTAGGCTATAATGGTAGCGGTACTTTATATTCAAACAAGACGCTATAATTGTAGCAGTACTTTATATCTAAACAAGACGCTATAATTGTAACAGTACTTTATATTCGAACAAGACTAAAACGTTCATATATAAGAAATTGGTCGTCAGTGTTGTTGAGCTTGAATAAAAGGTTGATGTCGTTAAGTTGTAGAGCCTAATATTATCGATCCTAATTACACTTTACAGAGTTGATTGCCAATTGACCTCTGCAGTGAGGTCGTCGTAGGGGCAAGTCTCCTTCCCAGGAAGAAGTGGTCGCTCCTGGATAAAATATTTAATCTAAGGACTGTTTAGAGATTTGTATCCTTGTAAAATTCTATTAAGGAATTAGTGTCGTTGTATAATTTGATTTTGCCCTAATTTATATTATAAATAGAGAACTGTACTTAGAATCTTTTATTATCATCATAAAGGGAGAAAGAGATGATAGAAAATATAAGAGTGTGATTTTCTCTTGTAAGTTTTTTTTCATCGTAGTGAATTATTGCATGGCGGAAGATGACGAATTCCATATTGAGGCGAACCTATATAAATCTTGCGTGTTCTTGAGTTTTATTTTTCTTTATTTCTGTTACGCCTCATTTTCGAGGCCCAAGGAAAAGGTGTCACGTGGAAAGTCAACAAAAAAGTCAAATAAAAGTCCATGATGTCAAAATATGAAGGAATCAAACAAAATCGAGGTCTTTGCATTGCAAGATCGAGGTCCATGCTGAGGCCAAGGTCCATATTGAGGCTGAGGTCCGCTGCTGAGGCACTGTCTCAAGGACGAAGCACTACAATATTAGGCTGAACCACTACCCAAGGAAACAAAAGAAAGGAGCTGAAGCTCTCCACTTGGAGAACCACCTCTAAGATCTCTCCGAGGCTCTCAATTTTTTCGAAGTTCATCTTTTAAAAGTGATTGATGTGAAGTCTGTAATAAAGTTTTGTCAGTGTGTCGCCAATTGTATAGAGCAGCTGACCCCTTGTAAATGCATTAATTGTATGAATGAACAATGATGTGACGTCCCAACAAAGGAGATGTGGCCACGTGGTTCTGATCCAATAGTCACAATCTCGGCCAAAACAATATAAATAGGCTCTCTTTGTAAAGAAAAGGGGTTGGCTCCTTCACAATCAAGAAATCGAACACATACCCACTAAAAACTCATGAAAAATTCTTTAGGAAATACTTAACAAGTTTTTCATCAACATTTCCTTACATATTGATTGAATACAAATTCTAATATTAATCATTGTGAATTTTCTACAAATTATTCATCCAATCTAGCCTTCCATACATTCCTTAAAACAAATAGAGTGGAATATTCGTGATTATCTTGGTTTGGCGATCGTTGATTGTACGATTGCCGTGAAATCTTATCGTTGAAGTCCGAACGATTTTTTTTCTTGCCGGAAAGTGTCTCCCGCGTCCTTTTAGATTTGGCTACCGTTCTTGTTCAGGTAGAAACGCATCGGATCCGTACTTGACGTGACAAGAGTGGACCTGGCATCTGTTGGCATCATTTTTTGGGGTCAACAATTTCAATTGATTACTTTTGGTGGAATAGAATTAAGGTTCATAATTCTCAACAAATGTTTGGCAAGTGTAAGATAATACCTTAAGCACTCGAGTTCATATGAAATAAATAGTTCATTATATCCACATAAGAACAACATAGCCTGATGGACTCCATTTTACCCGGCCCATTTATGCTCCCAGCATTTTGG
>CAIGRS010271416.1:0-12775 GCA_903798395.1 Fraxinus floribunda | reverse complement strand
AATAAATTAAATATGAACTAAGCAAGCGTGCATTGTACGTTGTTTTCACCTAGTATGTATATATAAAATGTAATTTCATTTTTCTTGTTTCATCTTATATATGAAAAACTTAACGAATATGAACACTCTTAAGAGTCTTAACTTTTCCATTATTAATGTCTATTTATTTATTTTTTATATCGTTCTGGATACCGAGTAGTTATCCGGCTACACACATATAACCTCACTTAAGAATAGATTGAAGGGTTGAAGATGGGAGTGTGTGAATCGATTTTGAACCTTTTGCTTCGACCACTTCAAACGGATAACAATTCAAAATTACTTGAGATTATTTAATTTTAACTTTAATGTTTAGTACAAGATATTCATAGTCTTGCACTCCTTTTTATTCGGCCACACTACAATTAATGTGTCAATTTTTAATTTATACTTAAGCAGTTATCAGTAAGAAATGATTTTTCTTTCTTTAATTTTTTGGTAAAATTTCTAACAAAACTACATAGTATAAAATCATACTAGAGACCCAAAAAATTTGGGACAATACTGTTGACACCCTAAAAATGCAGTCCAAGATTAAAGGCCAAACATGTGAAGTCCAAGCTAAAGGTCTAGATAAAATCGTTGATGAACATAATAGAAGCCCAAGGACCAGGAAGCAATCATCGCCCAACGTGCAAGACACCCAGAAGTTGAACGAATGAAGGGCCATGTGATCGTCCAGAGCGATAGACCCATTATCGCCCAAACCGTCAAGTCGCCTAGGGTTGGATACATCTAAGACGTTATGATCATCTAATCTAGCAGTTATGGAAATAGTTATTAGACAAATTTGACATGCCTCACGATTCAAGGATGGATAGTTAAAAGGCAAGAGTAATGACAACGGTTATGAGATAACTTCTTCCCAACAAGTCGGTCATTATGAGGAAAGTGGATAAGTTACGAGGTAATTGAGCAGTTTCGAACAGTTTTATCACTCAACAGTCACTAAGGGAATATAAAAAACAATGAAGATATAGAGAAAAAGGTCCGAATAAAAAACTCTTAACAGAGAATATGTAATTTCAATTTCTTAGTTTAACTTTAAAATTCTTCGTTCAGTACTTGTGTGCTTGCACCCATTGGAGGCATTTTGTCTGTTTCTGATTGCACATCTTCACCAATAAATACACCTCTTTTTGGGACTTTGTCTCAAGATGTTTGTTCCTTACACAATCGTCTAATTCTTTTTAATTGTTAGCGAACCAAAACAGCGCGAAACAAATACAAACGAAATGGGCCAAAGACAAGAAAGCAAAAACATAAATTGTGTTCTATTTCATTTGTTTTCACTTTTTCATTTAATTAATATTAGCTTTCAACATTTTTTTTTTCTTTTCTAGGTAAAATAAATCTGTTTCGTACCAAAAAATGTGGATTTTTGGGTTTCGATATTGAAATGGAATATATATTGAAGGTGTTTGGTCATATATTGAAACACTCGATGTGGAAGACGAAATTAGAATAGAAATTAATCTCTTGACCACGATAATTCTAACCTATTAAGAGAGAGTATGATGAACCATGATTAGAGATAACAATAGATAAAAATTTGGAAGAAAACTCCCTAAAATTATACATGCAATCGAGGAAATAAAATAAAAATAAAAATAAAAAATCGAATTGTGATAATTTAACAATAATTGAAGAAATGGGAAAAAGGTTAATTAATTAGAAGAACTTCTGCCATAGAATAGAACCATGATGTGGTCAGTAGCTGAGGAGGAATGTGGAAGCAAAGTCACAAAATCCCTTTGACTCCATATGTTATCTCTTACATGCTGCAACGTCAACAAAGGTAGAAGTTCTTGCCCTTTACATCTTATTTCTATCTGAAGAATGCATAAATCAAATATTTCTATTAGTTAATTTGTTACTACTTTGAAAATAAATAACATAGTACATAGAAATTTCAAATTTGACATGACACGAACACAAACGATATCCCAACCTTAGGCCAGTTTGACACAACTAATAAAAAGTCAAAATGAGCTTTTGAGATCCAAAAGCTGCTTTTGACTCTGTTTGGCCAATTTTATAAAAGCGATTTTAGTAGCTTAAAAATCTTTTAGAAGAAGCTGACACAATTCAATTTCCTCTAAAAATACTTCTAAAATTGAATGCGTTTTACAAATTGATTTCCAAACAAAAATCAATGTAGTTTCCTCCAAAAAACTCTTCTACAGGAAGCAACAGTAAAAGTAAAAATCACACCAAACAAACCCTTAATCATACATATGTAACATGATGCACGGTGACGTTTCTTGTAAGCTATGGCTAGTAACATAGGTACACTCGAGCTCTTTATCACCCACGACGAGTTTTGAAAATCCATTGCGTCCACTTTTTGTTTAGACATTACTTGTAGAATCTCTTAAGAGACAAGTCTACTTTGATGCTCATTTTTATCAGAATTAAATACGAGACCTTCAAATCTGATATTTTCAAACACATGGGAACACAATCAACTCGTTCTCTCAAATGCTATAACCACTAAGAAGAGAGTAATTAAGACTAATTACTTCGAGATCATCTGTTACTAGATTAGTTCATCATCGTGTTCGGCTTCGTAAACTTAAATTATACTCATAATTTCATTGGATTTATGGATTGAAAGTCAAAGTCAAGTTTAAACAAAATATTTTAATATATACAAGTATATGCATATATATATATATAATTGTAATTGAAAATATAGTCCTTATTGGATCTCACTCGTCTAATAAAAGTCAACAATAACGACTAATTTTTCAATTTCAATTCGATTTTAATATCTACCAAACGGGCCCTAAATGGCATTTGAAACAGACATATAGTGCTATACTACAGATAGAAGACGTCCATCCCACGATTGTAAACTGCTGTCGACTTTAATTATATAAAAGGGACCCATTCAGACTTTGCTACTAAGCCAATATCATTGTACCTTAGACAATGTTCCAATACTATATGTTAATTAATTAATTTATATATTACTAAATACAAAATAAAAGAAAAAGGTGCGACACGACACATTAATATATACGTATTTTTTGTTTCTATATAATTTTACCTAACTTTTATACGTGTACGCCGTCACACTAATGCCTTTCATGCACATTTCCATGGGTCAATCTATAGTGGGGTTACCTGCTCCAACACTAAATTTTAAATCTAAAATTTTGCACAACATTTTTCAAGATTTCGTACAAAATTTTCAAAAAAGTTTCTTAATAGTTTTCAAAAAATTTACCCCTATAACTTTAAAATTCTAGCTTCGTCCCTGCACGTTTCCTTATATCTTTAATTAAGAAACCATGATTGGATGGTTAATGTAAATATATATAAAAATAAGGCCATATATATCAAATTTTTAATTCCATCGAAGTGCTCCACTTACGTTTTGATGGACCCATTATTGTTCAATAGTGGGAAAAGACGATAAAGGGCCTACATAAGCTGCTGAAGGGCTGACTTAAAGCAATCGAAAGCATGACGACGAAACCATTCGCCAACCCATGCACATATATATATGTATGTATATATATATCTATACACACACACACACACACGAACTACTTATATTTAATCTCAAGTTAATTAATTAATTATCGAAGGGGCCGAAATCAATTAGTTTTTACACCTTAAAGTCAATGTTATGATAATTAAGAAAGAGAAATGCATATACCTACCTTTTTGCTTTTATTATTGCTCACGGATTGTGAGAATAACAATGATCATTGTTAGATATATATATGTTAGCTTAGAATATAATAGTAATGTACCTAGTTAGAATGAAAACAGTGCACGTAATCGTAATTATTCCTAACTTTGATTTGATTTAAATTGTGTTCATATTTTAATTTCCTACCCACCCATAAATAAATATAATAGAGTTCTGCTACACTTACATTAAATCCTTCACGGAATTAATACAGGGAGACTCCTAGTAGAAGTGCTTCTTTGTTGTGCCATAGCGTAACAAGAATGAATTTTTCATAATCCACCTTTCTTCGGGAAGTCGTATAAGGTAAGGACGAATTTTCATAGAATAGATCGGTAAAGACCTTAATCTATTTTTTTTTTTCTTAAAAGAAGGAAGATAGGTCAAAGTTTACAATTCAATATAATATGGATGTATGAATATGTGTCCATGAAATGAAAATCGATCATGCATGCCATACATTTCGAGACGATTTTAACAAATTAACCAAAAAATGTTGACTTAATCAATAATTCAGGTTAAATGTCATTTAAATTCTTTTTAATATACTGTCTGATAGAATATGTTGTTTTATAAATATATGTATAAATAGCTGTTTAGTTTGATTGTTGAATAAGTTATATATATTAATTCATTCTATTTCCTTACTTAATGGTATGAACTATGATTGGAATTATACGCTTTCAAATCATTGAACTATAAGAGTTGACCTTATTGCTAAAATATATTAGCAACATTAACATGCATGAAAAAATAATTAAATTAATCAATGTACTCGTCATCACATCCTAGCAAAGTGCCACCTTCCTAATTAAGCCCTTGTTTGGTTGCTATTTTTTCGCAAAAAATATATAAATTTGAATAGTGATTTTTATGAGAATGTTTTAAATTTATGTGCAGAATATATTATTGTATAAATGTGTGGTTGAAAATGACCG
This sequence comes from Fraxinus floribunda, assembly GCA_903798395.1. Classification (NCBI taxonomy): domain Eukaryota; kingdom Viridiplantae; phylum Streptophyta; class Magnoliopsida; order Lamiales; family Oleaceae; genus Fraxinus; species Fraxinus floribunda. The sequence continues at coordinate 8,095 of CAIGRS010271416.1, read as the reverse complement.
TGTAGAAAAAAGAGTTTTCAAATAATGGCTGTCAAATAGGAACTAAACTCGTTTTCTTTAGCTAAGGAATTGAAGAAGATTATTTTGAAAGAATGTATTTTGGAATAGTAGATTGATGGAGAATGTGCGGTTTAAAAAGAAAGAAAACTTATTGATGTGATGAAAAATATTATTTTATTAAAAAAAATGTGTCGTTGAAAATGAATAGAAGAATTAGAATAAAAATTTTAATGTATACCAAATAGGGGTTTAAAGTATTATTAATTTGAACACCAATAGGCAATAAGAAATGCAACTAATTAATTCCACAAAAAGTAAAGAAGAGGTTTTCAACTGTTACTCTTCCTTTGTAAGCATTCAATAAATTCACTAAAATATAACCTTACTCTATTTATAATCATCATAGAAGTCATCAATTCGGTACGCAATTCACAAGACTCGACTTTCACAACCATCAACAACGATAATATATATATAAATATATATAATCNTCATCCTAAGTTATACTTTATAAGGATTTGAGTATTAATAGAACTCTATCCTTGCGGTTCTTTGAATAAAAGAAACAAATATATTCGCCAAATTCATGGATCCCACTTTTAACTATAAGCAAATGAGAATATAGCAAGATTTTTTTGAAAAAAAAGTTAAATAAATTTAAAGAAGAAAAATCATTATATCCGGCTGCCAAAGTATTGCACATAGGAGGATTTTTTCTTTTGTTCAAACTTCTTTTACACAAATAAATATCTAATTCTTCTTACTTTAGTTCATTAACATTAAGTATATTTATTAAATTTTCAATCTTTAGCTCAAAATCAACTGTTCATAGGAAGAAATATCTATTTCCTTCACCAGATGATTTTTAGTTCTGCTAGAATTACAATAAGGAAAACTTGGATTGCTGTGCATGCATGACACTTGAATTCCACGCAAAACAACCAGACTAATTCTAAAGCACTAAGCTAGCTTGATTAGTTACTCTTTTTGCTTAAAATGAACAATTACTTCACTATATCAATATGCACACATTCCCCCCCCCCCCCCCCCTCCCCCCCCCCCCCCACCATTTGAAATAAATAATACATTCCCTAATCCAAAATTCATGCTAGAAATGGTTTACTTGTTCTTTCCCAGAAATATTCAAATATAATCTGTGTTTCTCATTGAACTGAACACTTGCACTACCATGAAAAATTGAAGAAATTCATGCCGTTTCTTGTGAACCTATGTGTGAGAATGGTTTCTAGATCCAATAAATTTATTTTTATCTTTTTTTAAGCACTAATGGATCAAAAGAAAAGTTACTGATCTTTTGCTCGTATTTCCAGCAACTATAAACTGATTAGTTCAAGCACTAACTTCAGATTCCTATGGAACAAAATGGAAAGGAGTAAACAGTATAGCCATTTACTTTGGTTTATTACTTCTCGTGTATCATCATCATCACTCCAACCCTAAAATGATATTTCACAATTATAAAGGATTTCTCAAAATAGGAAAAGACCTTGTTTTTGCTAAAATACAGCAACAGCTTAAGCTATAATGATACAAGAAGAGAAGACTGAAGAGTGCTACCTATAAATACACATCGTACCAACCAACCATGATGTTTTATTAGAATTATCAGTAATGGAAGCCCTTGTAATTAGTTCTGCTGTTTCTATCATATATTTCTTAAATCAATTCAATGTCTTGGAGAATGTTGTTAACTGAGACGAAGGTCATATTACCAAATAATAAAAACAGTACAACTAACAATAAGTATGCTCATTGATCATAAACAATTTCTGATAGCAAATTCAGTGTAATAAAAATAAGAAAAAAGGATGGAATGCGAGGCGTACCTCTGATTCGTTTTCCAGCCTAAGCTTATTAACCAGATATTTTTGGACCAATCGAATTGTCATCCTTCCGTCTCTGAGAAATATCAAAGATTTTTAGTCCTAGGGATGAAAAAGGAGAAAAAAGGATATGAAAATAAAAGGAACTGAAGAAAATAAATTACTTGATTCTCAAGTAGCTCTTGGATATCTGAGGCAAATATGGTTCTTTTGCTCTGCAATGCAAAATAAAGGCCCATTAAATATGATGATGTCGTAGGAAAACAAAGCTTCAAGGTAGGGACACAAAAAGAAAGGAAAGGAAAATAGTGCTGCTGCAAAGTAATTAATATTGATGGTTAATTTGATTTCCCGGCCTAGTTTATGTACTTACTGATTTTGTGATGCTTGTAATATAAACCATATGCCGGAATGTGGTCTCCGAGGTGGCTGAATCACTCTGAAATCTAGATTCGGCCCGGGGATATCTATTCCGGGATGGACTTGAAATGGCCTGGGAAAATAAGAACCAGCCGGTGCCATTAAAGAAGCTGAAGGAGATGTTATGTTAATTGGGATGGGCCTATATGCCCAGTTAATCTCTTGATGATAAGGGAAAGTTGAACTAGTTCCCGGTTGTTGCAAGAAAAATAAGGTTCCATGATCAGTGGCTGTTGAAAAATTCATAACAGGCCGAGGAGTTGCAAATTCTGATACATTAAGCATAGGAGCTGCTAATGGCCTAACTTTTGAAGTACTACGACTACTACTTGGAAGAAGCTCGAGCTCAACGGGGAGATGGCCGTCTATTCGAGAGCTTTGATCTGCCCGATTTTTCTTGTTTTCACGGCCTGTGTAACCACCAATACTCAATTGAAGCCACCCTTCATCTTTCTCTTGTTGAACATCTTTTGAACTTGATCCTGCTTCATTAATACTCCCAGTTCTTGATTGATCTTCTGCCATTAATGGACCAACTAATCGATCAGATCCTAAACAAGCTTCACTACAAGAATCATAACCTTGTACTTGACTACTCATAACACCAAAACCCTCCGAAAAACCACCACAAAACAGGTGTTTGTATGTATTTTCTGCAGAAAACATGGTCATGTCGAAAACCCCAAAAACCCAAACCGCCAGTTCCACTGAGATTTAAACCTTTTAAACTGATCTTGGATCTCAGGGTAAGCCATGAATTGGAAGTTCTTGAAATTTCAACTCTTCAGAGAGATCTGTTGAGGCCATGAACCTGTTTGAGATTCAATTAGGACATAGATTCCCATTGGACATATAAGGATTAATATAAGGTGGACAATATACAAGAGAATGAAACTTGTAAATCTCACTTTGTATTTAATTCTCTTGATTTGGCAGTTTTTGAGGGGATGGAATAGCTGCAAGGGGTAGATAGGTGATGGTGAGTCAGTTATATAGAAATCTATTTATTTTTTTAATTCCTAAGGTCACTGTATTATGTCCTTTTCTCTTTCATCTTGACTTTATTAATAAGATAGAGTACCTGTACAAGTTCTGCTTGTTTTCTAATGGAGGTTTTTCCAGCTAACAACTTTTGGGCATTCTTTCAAGAAACAAAATTACAATACAAGTTACACTCTTTTTCTGATTTCACAAAAGGTCCTTTTTAGCTTTCTATTGGAGCATAATATACTGATGCATTGGGGTATTTCTTTTCTTCATTTACATATTTAGGTTTTTGTATGCTGCTGAAAGGTTTTGCATTTGAAACTAAAAGACATCAGACATGATTGTGCGTCGAAGGAAAAAAATGAATTAGATTAGCAATTTGCAGAAATTTGTGTCTATATTATTGATCCAAGAAATCGAGAAAGAACAAGGATCAGAATGTTATAAACTCGTTACATTATTATGCAGAACCCGATAATGAATCGACTTAGTCAAATTCATCAAAACAACAAAGAAATTTGAAAAACCACGCAATAAATATCTGTAACACAATAAAAATCAGCCTAATTAAGTCGATGCTCCTCCTATCCCACATTGTCTTAGGTCAATAAGTTGGGCTCCTTCAACATAGCATTTTGATCCCATCAGTCCAAAAGACGTTATTATCTCTTCGGCCATGCCATTCTCCCATGACAAAGCGATTTGCTCTCGAATAGACACCACATCATCCTTTGACAATTCGTCTCCATGATGCATAACCAAGTGTTCAATATTGAAACCATTCGTCTCATCTCCTTCAAAGTTAACTTGGACCTATCCAATCATACTATTTATTCAATAACCATTAGAACCAAGTGTATATACGAAGTAACATATCTCTTAATGAAGGTAAATTCATCCATAAGGTAAATACACCGTCAAACTCCCACATCAACTAGTCAACTTTTCTCGATAGTTTTGTTTCCTCTAACACCCTCTCCATACAATTTGTTGCTCTCGCTTCAATTTATTTTACCTTCCAAGTTCCAAAAGCACTTACAAATTGGGAAACTAGGATTGGATTAGGAACATTAATTGAAAAACACATTTCATTACTTTCTCATATCAGATGGTTTGACCGACAAATATATTTGTAAATAAATTTTCCCATTTTTTTTTAGCATCTTCCTATGAATACTTCCTCACTCATCAAAATTGACAATTTAAATATATAAGCCAACAATTTTGGACACCATATATAAGCCAATCAAGACCACACGACAAAATACGTAAGAAAAGAGATAGATATAGCCCAAATTAATGAATGCAATGGTGTAATTGGGCATAGATAATGGCAAAAATACCTGTGTATTTGGCTACATGGCACTACAGAATGTTTTTAATTAATTGTTTATTAAAAAAAAAATAGATCTTGAAAATTAAATAAATAAAAGGACATTGGCATGCATGATTGTGTTTCCCAAAACCCAATAAACAGAAGAGATGAATAAGACGTGGTCTAGTAAAACATTCGATTGAACAGAACAGAGCAGAACAGAAGAGGCATGTGCCCCCCACCCTCCCTGCACTACTCTGTCAACTGTCAAATATTCCTAAATATTCTTAATTGGGTTCAACACTAACAATATTCTTTACAAGAATGAATTTTTTTAGTTAATTTTGTTAAGGAATGATATTTTATCTGGGGAGATGGGGACACAGGCCATGTCTTTCCTGCATCTCCTCCTGAAAAGCTGATCATTGCACCTTTTTCCAGCTACCCGTTCGCCATGCTCTCTCTCTCTCCTCTTCTTGTGTGTGTGTGTGAGAGAGAGAGAGTGACAACTATGGTACTTCACTAATGAACAAAGTTTGGGACTTTTTGTGTTTTGCATGGTATTTCACATAGTTGAAACATTCGACTCATCACAAGGGTTTAACCAACAAGAAATGATAAAGTTTCTGCAAATCCATCCGTGCAATTTGTCTGTACATGTAGCGTTGTTATTCTTAACCAATTGATCTATTCAATAAATTGGATAAAGTTTCTTAAGGAACTCTCTTAGATTCCCACTTTTTTCTTTAGTTTACGGCGACTAATCGAATAACGTTACTCTTTGTCTGGCCTTAATGCACTACTATTTCCTATCCAAATCAATCACGTGAGGCATCAAATTGAAGATGTACGTTTACAATATCATCCACTAATAAAAGGGATGTGATCAAGAAAATTGACCTAACCAGCCAAGGCAACATGCATTATGATTACCCTTACATAAAGGAGCAAGCAAAGTTGAAGAATTGAAACCTCGTAATCATAATGCATGGGATGCTTTTGGAGATAGTTCATCATCAATTTTCATGCATCCTACCAGACTTTCCAATTTCAATTCCACTCAATTGATTAAATAAAGATTTTACAAATTTACCAATTTGTGTAGTGTTGGAGAAAGTGGTTCAACTTTATATATATATATATATAGAAATGGTCTCCAACCCATGATGGATATGATAAAATATGTGTCGTATCAGCGATCAAATCTATAATTTTTGACAATTCAACGATGGACAAGATAAGTTCGCCCACCATGGATATGAGATCATTTTTGTATATATGTATAGAGTTGATGGCAAGTGAAGATTAAAAAGGGATGCTTCGTCATGATGACATCATGAGTACTCCATATCATGACTCTTCCACTTTGTACATCAAAGAAAAATAAAAGGGCCACCCCAACAATTATCTTTCTATGCATGTATTCATAATTTTCCTCTCTCTCTCTCTCTCTCTCTCTCTATTCTTTTCGTTTTTAGCTATATATGATTTTTCCACTTTCTTTTTCTTTAGTAATTGTTTTCCTCATATGGGCAAGTGATGGTAAGATTGCTTTGGATTGAATACCAAGTCTTTTCTGCCCCATGCACCCTATGTTTCACTACTTTGTAGGCCATTTAATTAATTATTCTCCCAACCATTTATGTCGGTTTGAATTTGATATGATATTTTTCTAATTATGTCTTGTTCAATTATAATTTGGGAACTTAATTAAAGAAAGCAAATTATTAAGTGATGTTTACCCCCCAAATGTAGAAGTAGCCATTGCCTCAAGTCTTGCCAGCTTAAAATATCTGAAATGAAGGCATTGAGAGGTTTTTTTTTTTTTGTCACCTCATATATTGCTTATATTAGCAATTGTGCAGAGGGATAATTGTGATACTAAAACTGTTAGGATTTTTTATTTGATATTATCCTAGTAAAATAAGAATTTGATTTTTATTCTTTGTTTCCTAGAATATGATATGAGTTCAATGTATTATAGGGGGGTTTTTTTTTTCCTACTTGAAATACGATTAGTGAATCATATCCTATAATATATGAGTCTTCTTCATGTATTTTATTTATTCCAGGATTAAAAAAAAAAATTGTTAGGATTTCGACTTGGTATTATCATATGCTAAAATAGGAATTGATTTGTTTGTTTCTTTAAGGGCCTGTTTGATATGCCATTATTTTCCATGGAAAATGGAAAATAAATTCCAACTTTTACTTTTGTCTTGTTTGATACACTTTTTTTTTTCCTTTTTCCATGGAATTCATTTTCTTGGTTTGGCTCACATGTTCACATTTTCCTTGATTTTGTGGAAAACCAATTTCCCCCAATTGATGGAAATTGATTTTCCAGTTTTTTTTTCAATTGGAAAAAATTCTAGACAGAATGGTAAAAAAATTATTATCACTTCTACTAACAATTTTCATGCAAAACAAAGCCAAATGAATGGTATTCGGTATGACAATTTTTAAATTTTTGTTTTGTTTGCAATTGGAACAAATTCTAGACCCAATAGTAAAAAAAATTATCACTTTAATGGACAATTTTCATGAAAAACGAAGTCAAACGAATACCAAACTTTCAACATTTTTCAGGTGAAAATTTTTACCAGTCAAACACAATTAATTACAATTCTTAATAAAATAAATTTTAGGTAATTCCATTCTATGTAATTCATTTTCTTTCCACCCAAATTCCACATTTGCAATCAAAAGGACCTTAGGCTGTGTTTGATTTGTAACATTTTCCTTGGAAGTAAGAATATATTTTCCATTTTCCAACTAAATGTGTGTTTGATAGCAAAACAATTCCATGGAACTCCTTTTCCAGCAATCACTTCACGAGCCCACTTTTCCTCCTTTTTGATGAAATTGTTTTCCCATGGGTTTGTTGGTTTTATGTTTTCCAGTTTTTTTTTGGGTTTTAGAAATTGGAAAAAATTTTAAACACAATGGTAAAAAAAATTTCTCACTTTTATTGACAATTTTCATGTAAAACAAAGTCAAACGAATGATATTTGGTATGGTAAAAACAATCAGATTTTTTTTTTTGAAACAAATTCTAGACCCAATGGTAGAAAGAATTATCACTTTAATAGATAATTTTCATGAAAAATAAAGTAAAACGGACACCAAACTTTTAACATTTTTTAGGTGAAAAATTATACCAATCAAACACAATTAATTACAATTCTTAGTAAAACAAATTTTAGACAATTCAATTCCCTGAAATTCATTTTCTTTTTACCTATTTTCCACATTTACAATCAAACAGACCCCTAGCAAAATAGAATGTGTTGTTTTATGTATTACATCAGTATTTTTGTTTCCTACTTGAAATATGAGTATTTAACTATGTCCTCATATAGGAGTTCTCCATTGTATTTTGTTTATTCTAGGTTTAAGATAGTCATGGGTCTTGAGGTGAGACTTGGGATCCGTTGTAATATCATCATGTCTGATTTTATGGTGTTCTTTGGAGGCTTGGAATGTGAGAGAGATTCTATATAGATATAGAGGAAATTACACCCACCCC
>CAIGRS010271384.1:0-10141 GCA_903798395.1 Fraxinus floribunda | reverse complement strand
CACGTTCTCCAAGTCTTGTCAAATCTTCTTCCACCTAAATTCATTGCTGACCACTAATAATTACAATAGCCTGGCTCATCTGTACTCCAAAATCCAGGGGACCAATCAAATCTCATGTACACACGCGCACACACCCTTATACGTGGTGGTGTCAAAACGGATCGAGGTTGGGACTATCTAGCCCAGCCCTGCTCACAGGTCTATCTTGCAGTAAGGAAAAGAAAAGAGGACAGGTTGGTCCATGGTCGGTCTGAGCGTAGCCCGGGTTGTACTAGGTTTGAACTAACCCTCCCAGTCAGAGAGGTACGCTCGAAGTCCGATTTGACACCCAAAATATATGTATCAAAGAATTCCAGTTTGATAATCTTTTCATGGGCAGGAAAACAAATATCCCTTACCACATGAAAAATCAATTTTGAGATTATCCACATAATCAATAACAAAGAGGCTAAAGAAAGTTATATTGCTTGATAAATTACTCAGTAAACCAGGTAGCAACAATACCGAGCAAATTGATGTGCACACAAACCAGACCGTGCCGCAAAATATTGCAGCAAAGTTACACCTTGGGACTTTCAGGCAGACATGCAAAAGAGACTTAAAAATCAACATAAGCAGAAAAGCACTACATCTGAGGAAATTGTATAAAGCAGTGAACCAGCACACAGGGCTTCCAAATTACCACCAAGTTTCGTCCCAGCATTACCGAAGCCGGCCACAGAAGAGGCTTCACAAGTCACTGAGTGAATCTTGGTCAGCAGTCTGACCATTCCATCCTCCAGCAGAATGGGATATCCTTGATACTTCTGCAGATAAACAGTCAACCTGAGATTGCATCAATTTAAGAGAAAACGTGAAGATGAGACTCATGCAGGGACACGTAAGTAACAAAAAGAAAGGAGAAATATTTATCATCTACCAATAAATAGACAAGGTCCTTAACAAGAATCTGACAATATACTACTTCAGATACTTGGTCCATCAAAGCAAATCATAACTTTATTTCCAGATAATCATTTCCAAAATCTGAAATCTAAATTCATCAATACTCATCGTAAGAGAAAAAACTAAATCCACTAACCATCCTAATCCATCAACATTACAACAGAATTATCAAAATGGTAACACCTGAAGGATCTATTGAATATTTGCGTGAAGTACAAACCAAGATTTTACGCTTTTACTTCAAAATTCAGAATTTAAATTGCAATGACAATCATTTTTTTCTGCAAATTTCACAGGTCTTATAACAGTGTCTTCCTTTGTTGCTATCAGGTCCGCCTTTTGTCCTCTTAACATTATGCATCATGCAACCCGATTTCTATCCAGTCCAAGAAGATAAAAAATTAATCCCCACATGGACCAAAGGAACTTATTTTAAGAGTGAAATTCTGCTACAATGTTCAAATTTGGCTGTTTTTGCGAGCACAAATTTGTTCATGATTTTACTTACTTCAAGAGCTCAGCATCCTCGAACTGATATGCACCATTGCACATAGTAGACAACTGCAGCTCCAGACTAAACAAGAAGAGAAATGAAAAACAAAGAGATTAAAACCATTTTTAGGGAAGTGCTTATAAACAGTTTTTAACTTTAAATTATAAATATATAGAAAATGAGTAGTGGAAAAGTGGGTAGTATTTGTGAGTCCCTCGAAATGTTTGAATACAAAGTGGCTTGAGAGTTTATAAATAGTTTATAAACATGAGACAAACATAGGCCAAGTGAAACAGTCCAAGACAGCTAAAAATCATGACCTAAATAAATTGAATTACAAAGTGATCTAGGCTCGAAGAATTTGACAACTCTGGACTCAAAACTATATTGTGCATAGAGAAAAGAAAACTTGCCTTTTCCAACAAAACAAATATGGAGGGAACCCATTCAAAAGGAAGAGATCAGCTACCCAATGAAACATGACCTGCAAAAAATTTGAAATAAAGGAAAAGTAATGCCTTTGTCCAAAAATTCACAACCATCAATAAAGAAATCACTACTTTTGTTCTAATGTTCTTTAAAGCAAGAATCGTGCGACTATGAGGAATTTTTCTTGACACCCACCTATATCTGGTACAAAAAAAGTTCTTGAATATCATTGGGAGGAGCCTAAGAAGCTTCTGCATACAATGAGGAAGACAAAAACAAAGACTCACCACTTTGAAGACAGAACCACTTGATAAAATCAGGAAATGGCATATGCAAACATGCTTCCTGAAATAACAGACACGAAAATTGTCAAGAGAACAAAAAAGATAATGACTGAGACAAAACTAATAATCATTTTCAGCACCCCACCCCCCGGAGAACAGTTCCGACAAAATAGTTTCTCATTGAAGATAATTTGCAGTACACAGGCATTTCTCCACCCCTAACCACTAAAAATGAGAGAAATGTTTTCCTTCTCTAAACAAAACTAGACTACATGTGACAAAACAAAATTGAAATAAAGAAGGAACAGGAACAGTGAAATTCAATATTGGTATCATATAAAGAAATTATACTTATCCACATCATACCTTGTCCGAGAATCAATATTGCATTTGCAGCCAAAGGCACCATTTCATGGATTTTTTCACTGGTAAAAATTGCTTGTGTCACTAGCAAAAACATTAGTTACAATATGTATGAGTACATAGAACGGGTCCAGTTTCAATATTTAGTAGTCACCATGAATGGGTTGTAAAAAACTAAAGAATAGTTTTAGCTAAACTACACAAGATTTATTCATCAAATATCGGGGTCATAAACTCCAGTTTCAGATATAAGCAGGCATTAAAACTCCACCTATTTGGAAACCAATGCTGATTTACTAAGGGAAAAAAAAATTGTGTAACTGTATGATAAACTCTTTCAAATAGTGTGACGGAGAACTATGAACTAAGTCTTTGAATGCATATTAGAAGCTACATGTGCAAGTACTATTAATCAAACGACCAGAAGCAAACTAAATGAGAAGGCATTTGCTGAAGCCAGAATATCGTGGCATTTGAAGTCCAGAACAATCATTATGCAGTTGTTATCTGACCATTTTGGTTAGAAACAATCAATGCATTAATTTTTTTACCTAAACATGCCACTTTTTCATATTGTTGATTAAAATATGCATGAATGCCAAGAAAGAAACTCTGCAGATGTGGACATGAAGAAAATTGGAACCTGAGGTTTGAATGAGCTCTTCCTTGCTGTCTTTACTTTTCATTTCATCAGTAGAAGTATCCATGCCAGACATTACCATCCGGTGTACAGTATGATGTCCATCTGATATCCAAACAGTTTGTTCGGCTGCATCTTGATGGCAAGAGGTATTTCAGTTCCAGATTGTGATGCCATTATCAGATTTTCTTATTTTCTTACAAAGCTAAAGTCGGATGCAAAAAAGTTGGAGAAAGTATGTAGTCATATTGTTCGAGGTTATTGCCTATTTAAAGCTATCAGAACTTCAATAAAAACTCGTGTCACTTAAATAAGATGTTTGATTATGCTTATGCACAATCTAATTCAGATTTAAGACTTCAAGAGAAATGAAGCAAGCATACCTGAGGGAACATCACAAAGAACCGCCAGCTTTATAACTTTCATCGTCTGAGTTAATTGTTTCATGTGACAAGGAGCTTCCAATCCACGGACAGAATAATGGAGGCACAAAAGGTGTAGATCTCCAACAGAGTCTAAAATCAGGAATTTGTCTGCTGATAGCGCCTGCATGGATATTGCCTTTGCTGATTTCCCATGCATCTTCACTGATATTGAACTTTCAACATCATCTCTCTTGAAAGCCACAAAACATGCACCATTATCCCTAGAGTCTTGCCTAAGTTTCATAGACCTCAACTTTACTGCAAGTTACAATGCACAATCAGCAGCTGTAGCAATGGCAAAATAAACAGTTTCAGAGGTCTATTACAAAAACCTCATCCAATGAATAACAGGTAAAATTTGGGTCTATAAACATCACAAATTTATTAGAAAAGTACCAATCCTGCAATGAAGATTACTTAACTGTAACAGGGCAGCTACAGATAGTTAATAAGACATAGAATTCGGTGAAAGTATAGTACAACCAGCCCAAGGTAACAGCACCCTTTCGAAGCTCTCAATATTTAATTCATATGTAGAACCCATGAATTTATTTTGATTCACAAAATTATCAATCATTGATCCTGATTTATTTATCCAGCAAAAGCACATTTTCCTAAGTAATAGCAGCTTCACATCATTTAAGGAACAAGACGATATAGAAGACGTGGCACTTTATAAAAATGAAAATTTCTGTCTCAGTGAGTGGAGAATAAAATATCTAATCTACGGCGTGTATGACATCTGAAAGTAACTTAGATAATAGGACTTCTCCACAAAAAGCTTATCATGACTTAACTGTGCATCATTGAGTGAAGTATCACTTGTGTGAATCTCCCGTGAGGAAATAACAACAAAATAACTAGAAAAAGGAACGGAAGAAATGACAAACAGAAATTGAAAGTTGTCCTCGCCTTTTTTCTTTTCTTCCGTTCTAATAAAAGAAACACAACTAATAAAACTATCTTATTTCTTTCCTACCACTATGTTCCCACATCGAAACAAGGAGTGGACTTTAAACTTGCAAACTGGGTACTAACTGATAGTGGGAGGGTGATATTAATATAACCATCTCAAAGAATGATAAATAATCCAAGTTTGGAAAATAAATAATCATGATTAAAGTTAAAAGAATTATTCTCAATAGTCACCCCTTATTTAGTTATCCATTTTGAAAGTTGAAATCTTTAACCTATAGTTGTGTACATGAGACCAAAAAAATTAAAACAAAATTTTGTCCATGTATTATTCGACCAAGATAGACCAAACAATGTAGTTCGGTCCCATTCTCAGACACAACCTCCTTTAAAGAAAATTGTCCTCCGTTTTAACTACTAAAATTTTCCTCTAAATCATATACCAAAACCATTTACATTAGTTAATTAAGAAGACACCACACACAGGGGCCGTGGTATGAGGCATACTTGATGTTCTCAACGAACCATTATACTATCAAAATGGTAGTCAATGTTAAGCTATTCATATGATAGCTTAAATCCCCTAGATAGGTTCATAACTTCAGTTTATTAAGGCCGAATTCAAATTTCAAAATAAAGATTAGTTCAAGGACAAAATTCCCAATGTTATTGTTCCAGAGAAAATCAAATTGGCTTGAACGACAAAGAAATAAAGCTAGGAATAGCATTGGAGGGACAAAGTGAACCAACTGCTACAAGGCCCCTACAGCAAGAACGAGTAAATATGAATAAGAGATAGCCTTGGCAGATTATTATAACATACATCGCTCGTAAAACAATAACCAACCTTAGAATTAGAAGTTTCAAAATAAACAACAAATAATTAATGCATGGAGTAGAAAAAATGATTAAATGAGATAAGGAACGCAAAACTTTTTTACTCGTCATGAATAATAATAATGACATTCGAAAAGTTAGACTAAGAAGTCTGATATCCCGCAAATGTGGTACCGTATTAGACATAAATCATAGACTATATAATATATATATACGAGCTCAACTTTCAATCATGTCAGCGGTATCAGCCCTTAACAGCAAAATTGATCGAATGACAAAATATATCATCAAAATTATAATTTGTTTTTTCTCCTTTTGTGCTAGTAATTCTTCTGGCATCTTCAATTCTTGGCATTATATTGAATTGTAGAGACTATTTTCTCAGTTGTTAACTTTCCATTCCATATACTCATAATTAGCACATGTATTGTGAGAAGTATAAATACTCGTCATAACGGATATTTATGTTTCTTTTCTAGATGTAACTATGGACTAGTTAACAAAGTAACAAGTTTTCCAAATACTATTTGCATGTGTGGGTAGAAAGTATAATTCATCAAATTGCATGGTCAAGTAATGGTTGACGTGCACTTGGTCCTGCTTCAACGTTGAGAAACGAAAGAAGACATCACCTACAGCCCCTTTCCTTTGACAGGGACTTCCATGAAATAAAAAGGGGTCTCGCGAGATCATAATCTAATCTTTCTTATTCCAGGGACAGATAGGCCAAAAAAAGGCCCCACCCTAACTATTTTTAGGACCCCCGGGCCTTCTCAGAGAAATGGAATCACAGTTTCAGAGAGAGGCGGAAAATATGTGTTCTCGAGGTAAAAGGGAAGTTAAAATTGCTTTTTATTTTGCAGGAGCATGTTCAACATGCATTAGATTTTGCAATAAGCCAATAGCATTCACAAGAATCAAAACACAGAAAGACCTGTTATAATAAATTAAAAACCCATCATTTCATTATTTTCAGGGAAAATGCTAGAATCTCCAAATCCAAGCCAGTTATGAAGATGTCTAGCAAATGCTGACAGATTCAAACGAAGAAACAATCATAAGGTGCAGTGGTCGTATATATAGCCTAACAATAAATGCACTGAAAGGACAGCTACTAGCGGCTCAAATGAAGTACATAACTTCTACGGCAAAACTCGTATTATTAATTACAAGATAGTACAGCCGATTGTGGTATGTCCAGAAATAATTGTCTTTCCTTTCGGTTATCCTTTTTGTATTTCTGCTGGTTACAAATACGAAACCTACATCTAATTTGTTGGACTCTCATACTACTACACTGGAATTTTACATGTTTCTTCACATAAACCATGACCATATAGTAAACATTGAAATCCACATTATTAAAAAATCTATCAATTCAAGCAAATATATCTATACAGCACAAATGCAACTTATAAGGTTCAAAAAGTTCCTGGCCACAGGCAATAAATTTTGAGGCTTTGACATTTTTCTTCGACAAGTTTTTAAACAAAAAATAAAATAAAATATTGTCAAACAAGAAAAAGGCAGAAGACCAAGCATAGCAAAACATACAACAAGGAATAATCGGAAAACTCACAAACTCACCACTATCAGAATGCTTCTCACTCTTTCCACCCTTACTAGACACCAAATTCAAATCCTCCTCTGCAATTGGAACTTTTCCTCCACTGCTATTTGCACAACCATTTGCAGCACCAGCTCCATTAATCAACCCATTCTGCAAATTCAATCTTTTACCAACTCTCTTCTCCTTTCTCACTTTCCCTTTCACCAAAGGTCGCAGCGGAAAAACCCTAACCCCATTCTCTTCCCCCAGAATCAAGTACCCCGACAGAACCCTCATTGTGAAAACCGGAAAACAACAATCGATCACCGCACACTTCATCAATTTCAAAACTCCTCCATCTCCATCATCCCCATCCATCCTCACAGCAAAAACCCAAATCTTCAAATTCGAGACCGAATACATTGAAAACACATTAATCCCACCAGATAACTTTACCGACACCCCATGGTTGACCTTAAATACAACTCCAAACTTATTTTCATCAAAATCCAAGTCCCCATGATTGGAAAAAACTCTGATTCTACTAAACCGGTCGTTGGATTTCCGTAGGAGATAGAACCGAAACAGGGTATCAGCCGAGGGGCGGAGTAGAGGGGAGGAGGTGAGGAAGAGAGTGGCGGACGAATTAGCGGTTTGGATGTGGAAAAAGGTAGAGGAAGAGGTAGGAGACGGAACTATAATCTGGGATGAGGGGGGAATGGAGGAGAGAGAAAGCGGTGAAATAGAAGAGTAGAGAGAGAAAGAGGAATCGGAATGGCGTAGGGCGAGTGATTGGGAATTGGGATCATAGAGCAGGGAGGTAATGCGTGGGGATAGTGTATGGATGGCTTTTGGTAGGCTGAGCTGCCGGGCTTCGAATTCCGGCGGCGGTGATGACATAATAATCGGTACCAGAATCGAAATTACACCGGTGGAGAGATTAGGGCTTTCAACTGTTTGTTCTGTGTGAGTGAGAGATTCAAGTTTGAAGAAGAGGAGACGTGTGTTTGGGTAGTTTACATCAGTGACTTCGGTATTATGTTTCAACCAATTTCGAGTTAAAATAGGATAAGATGTCTTAAAAGATTATTTCGAGTTCAATGGCGTGTTCGGTAAGATTAAAATCGAAAAATTAATCGTTATTGTTGATTAGATGAGTTGGATCGAATAACGACCATATTTTCAATTTTAATTGAATTTTAAGTGCGACTGAAAACGTCTCAAATAGAACTCTTATCAACAACTAGCAATTGTGAATAACACTTTTTAACAACTTAGCCCGTCTGTTTCCATTATTTAAGGTGGAAAATGCATATTTTTGACCCCTTTTATCAAAGAAGTGGGTCTTACTATGAGACAAAATTGTCAAAAAAGGCGATTGATCCATGTTGCAACGATAAAAATTGACATTATAATAGGAAGCAAACAGAGACTTAAATATTTTCCAATCAATTGTATTTCTTGTTACAAATATCCATTTTTGCACAAAACAAGGAAATTTAGTTGAAATAATTCCCTCATTTTCCAGAGAATGATAGCTCTCTCGACAATAGCATGACATCACCAAGAGATATGTATGGTTGAAGCGAAAAATGAAAATTTCAATTGTGTTGCTCCGAGAAATCAAAGATGGAAAGTTAGCCAGAGGAGTCATTTTGAAAGTTCCAACTCTTGTTCCATATCTACTTAGATTAGTTTCCCGAATTTGGCGTGACACAAATTGTTCTACTACTACAAATGTCAACATATGCACAATCAAATTCATATAGAATTACTGGTGAAAATAACTATAGAATTGCATTGTGTACGACTATTAAGTCTTGAATGAGACAAAAGGCAACTCTTTGTTAAAAGACAAGGAAATTCTCAATGATTTAAAAAAATGATAATAATAGATGATGATGGAGCTTTTTTATATTCCAAATGTCTCTTTTTTGGTAAGGATTAAAACCTCGATTTTAATTTAAGTCGACATCAACAATGAACTTTAACTACATATTTTATAAACTCAATAACTTTTTAATCAAACATTTTATCACAATCTATTAAAAATTTGATTTTGATCACAACCAAACATGGGCTAATCTTGTTAAATATTGCATGGGATAGAACGTGCATATATTGGTGTTTTATTTATTATTTAAATTGCAACTGAATAGTGGTAGTTCATTTTTGTTGATAACAAGACATATTAAGTAGGGTTATATTAGAAAATTAAAAAAATAGGCTATACTCTCAACAAGGAAAGTGTACTATAATTTGAGACACGTGAATGAAAAAAATAAGTTTATCTTTATGAGATGGAGGTAGTACAACTTATAGAATTAGAGATTTATGACCAAATTAGTTCTTTGGTTTTTATAAATTAATGGGTTAATTTCATTTTTTGAATTTTGAGTGAATTTCAGTTGGGTAACTCAGTTTTAATTTATCTTCAATTTAGTTTTAATGCTACAAAACATAAAATTTGCAACCCTACATGAACGTTAAAAATAGCAACATATATGTCTTTTGAAAACATATCATGTTTGAAAATCAACAATAATTCAACCAAAAAGAATACTTAGGACGTGTACGTCGTGTCTTTTGAGAGTCAAAATTCAATTTTGAGGTTAAGAACTAAGAAGTTACTTTTGAATTTGCTTGGATATTGTCTTTTGATACACATTAATTTATTTTATGGTTTTGTTAAATCATAAATTATCATTTTCAACTACAAATTCATACAATAAAATATTATTCACGTATATAAAAAAAAATACTACTTTTTGACCACACATAATCCTAAAAATATTAGGGGAATTTTCATAAATGTCACCAAATTTGAAAATTTCAAAAAAAAAATTTGTCATTTTCACTTTACTTGAGCAAAAATATCACTTTTTTGCTTCAAAATGTCCAAATTACCCTTAATAGCACCTTTTGAGAAACATTTAATGTTNTGGGGAATTTTCATAAATGTCACCAAATTTGAAAATCTCAAAAAAATTGTCATTTTCACTTTATGTGAGCAAAAATGTCATTTTTTTGCTTCAAAACGTCCAAATTACCCTTAATAGCACCTTTTGAGAAACATTTAATGTTTGATGGGTTTGATTTGAATACAATTAATATTATGATGTGATTATTTACTTTAAATACTATAAAAATTGTTTATATGTATATGATAATTGAATAAATTGGGTTTTCTTTAAAATAAAAAAAGATTAAAGAATTTGAAATATTAACCTTATCACACATTCTTCTTCCCAATTTACAAAC
>CAIGRS010271382.1:0-13665 GCA_903798395.1 Fraxinus floribunda | reverse complement strand
ACGATTGTCTTAGAAATCATGTGTGTATTCTATTGTCTCAATTTGTAATTATAATTGCAGACTTTACAACCGGCAAACTCGATAGATCATAGAATATACAAAGTCAATGTTCAAATCGAAAAACACCCAAGCATGCATGATATCTTTTGTACTCTAGAATAATATTTATATTTATTTCTTTTATGTGGGGGATTGTTAAATATATATCAAAAATATCATTTGAAAGAAATAATTAAACTAGATTAAATGTTCAAGTGGTAAAAGGTGTAGAATTTATATGCGATGGGAGGTTGGTGTTTCTAATCATATTCCATGTGAATATTAGAAAGTCTATGATTGGACTTATTTTAATCATTTTCAAATTTATTTTTGGTCGAAATAGCCAGTACAAAAATGGCAGTTGAAGGCAGTTATTGGATAGTTAATTGAAGCTTTTGGGCTTATTTTAATCATTTTCGAATTTATTATTGGTCAAATAATAGGTACAAAAATGGCAGTTGACTGGATAATTAATTGAAAGCATAAAATTTACAGTTTTTTTTTTATTTGCTTAATCGAATTCCAACTTATTGTGGTGAAAGTCATAAAAAATTGGCTATGTATGCGTGTGGGTAGGTTACTAGGTTTTGTCATAAGTCTCGATCGATAAGTTTTCTTTTAAAATTATTGCAACTAATTTTTCTCCAACAGTATACCAATGAAAACTCAAAAAATATGGCAGGCACATGTAACAATAGGATTTGTTTAGGTTGAAAAAAAAGTTCATGAATAAGCCCATGTTTGAGCCAAATTATTGTAGAATAAGAATGAAAAATATAGTCGTTATTGGGGTGCACACAAGAGATAGAAAATTTGAATTTAAATGTTGATATGATGGTCACGGTCATATTTTTCATTTTAATAAGATAATAATGCGGGTCAAACAAGGCCTAATATCTCTCCTTTTTGAACGAACTCTTTTATACATTTGTATAAAAAATATGACCGTTTGTCCAATAAATTCCTGACAACCCCATGACTTCATGCTATACCAAAAATTATACCGTGCAAACAATTTCCCACATTTGCCCTTTTTTCCAGTTCCGAAAAACCATGAATGAACAAAAAAACAAAATGACAAACGAGGACAAAATGACAAAAACGTAAATTGGGGTAAATTATATTTGAAATGGAGTGGAATCATATGTAGGCGGTCCCACATTGATTTGATGTGAAAACGCATTATGGGGATCAAACGTCCACAGGTTAAAACAAGAAACCTAATTAAAACGGCGCATTTGAAATCACTCAAGCCTCCGGCTTTGAGGTGCAATAGATCTACCGAGTTTAGGGAATTAATCTCATCTAGTGTGATTGTTAGGATCCGTTTGGCATAGCTTTTATTTTTGTTTTTTGCTTTTGCTTTTATTTTTGCTTCAACTTTTGGAAAAAAAAAACTTCTTTAATTTGTTTCAAAACTTATTTTAAAACAAGTTCCTATTCCGGAAGTGCTATGAAACGGCTTTCTCCAAAAGTTATTCTAATCAGAAGAAACACTTTCATAAAATTAGTCAAATGAGTACAAAAGCAGCTTTTAGATCTCAAAATCTCATTACATTTAAAAGCCATGCGAAATATGCTCTTAGTCGGCTTAAACTGTAAATGCTTTTCAAGATGGTAGGCTACAATTTATTTGGTTTGACCAAAAAGCTGTTTTCAACAATTTTCAAGTAAGATATTTGTTCATGTGAAATCCGTAAGTGTACGGGTTCGTTGTACAAGTAATAATTGTGATGAGAAAGTTATCGTCACACATGGAGTAAGGTTCAATTCTAGTATATTTGATATATTTAAATTCATTTTTGTAATCAAAAGGAGATTGGTGAATTTTGTAACTAGACTTGTAAAATCAATAAAAACTTGGTTTAAAAATCAAATGAATGAACGTATTGGATTTCAGACTCCACTGATCAATTCTTAATTCTAATTTTCAACCAGTGATAATTACCTCAATTCCTGCAATTGTGACGATTGAAAATTTCACTTTTATTTATTATTCTTTTCCAAGATACAATAAACCTATGATTACCACGAGATGATCATATTCCTAGTCTGAATTCATATGACATACATGCATTGACATTTAAGATTATCATACATGATCGCACACACCATAAATAGTATTCCTAATATTTATTACCCTTGTGTTCCAATAATAATGTTCTACATATCATGGGTTTTTCAATACTACGAATAAACAACTTATTGTCCTAATGGTGCACAAACATCAAAACAATATAATTATGCATATTAATGGAATCACAATACAAGAATTAATATGAAAAAACACGAAGTCTTGAATTAAAATTAAGAATCAACCAATTTTGTCATCCATCCAATACAAGGATTTTATCCTAGCATGTTAATATATAGATTACAAAGAAAATAAAAGAATGACATCACCCGAATCATTAAAAATGAAGAAATTATGGAAAACTTCAACTTTTGCTTTTAAATCCGGATTCAAGCAATGAGTTCTTCCTTCTACAATGTAAAAACTCCATTTTTCTTCTCCAGAGTAGGCTTAGAATCTCCCCAAAATTAGGTCTCCACCATCCTTCTTTTCTCTGGACATCTCTTCCTTTAAATACGGCGTCCAAGATAGAAATTTAAAACCCAAAATGAGGAGTATGAAATTAACTCATTTTATGGTGTACCATAATTTTTTACCCTTACTATAATCATGCTTCTGATCATAACATGACTTCCTTGAACTATAGAATTCCTTGAGACTCTTGATCTCATGACTTTTATTCAAACTTTTATACCCATGTTCTATGCCATTACCTTCTCATAAAATATAATTTTTTTTTTTATCAAAATCAATATTAACAATTATTTTTAACCACATCATGGAATCCATAACTACATTTCATTAACTTTTAATAAAATCTGCTAAACTCGATTTTAATTCCCACAAAACAGGTGCATAATGAGTTACAATTCCTTTGGCTTTTATTACACCTTCATAAAATGTGACCATATATAAGTCATTACCTTATCATTTTCCTATGCAAGACAAATTACAATTGTTTTTCCTTCAACACACAAACCTCGTACAATTGTTATACTTCAAATTTCAATTTCTTATTCACCCAATAATTATTTTTGACAAATAAATATATGATTTCAATGTTCTTAAGGAAGAGAACACGAATCTTCTTCGATCTTCCAAAACAAAGAATGGGCCCCACTCAAAAATTATACCAAATCAGCATCCTTGTCCAACACAAAAATGGGGATAGATACACTCTACAGCAAAAATATATACAGGTGGTATAGTTCATGCTATATATGCTGGTTGGACTATTGAAGTGCTATTGGGTTTTGTCCAATCCCACATCGTTGGAAAGTGTTACTGTGAGAGAATGAGAGGCTTAGCAGCCCACTGTAACCACGCAACCAAGCGGCAAGCACAAGGCTAATTATTCTTTCGCCTTATTAAAGAATATGTGAAAGTTCAGAGTCTCTAATTTTGCAAAAATAGTTTGATTTTCATTTTATTGAAAGTTTAAAGTTTTTATAGTGAAAGAAATTTAATACATAATGCAATATTTAATTGAAAATCTCGTATTTAGTCCATGTTTGGTCTCCATATTCTCAAAAATAAATTATTTCAAAATTCATTTTCAACTTACATTCTCTTGTAAAATAATGTTGTGGAGAAATGGCACAATGATGATTGATGATTGCTAATTGGATTATTGTGTTGGGCTGATTTTTATTGGGCTGGACGGTTGTTATTACTTGGATTATTTGGTGGCTTCTGTTTTTATTCAGTTGAAATCGCGTTTTATATGATGCGTTTTTCTTAAGGCTGGATGGTTGAGATGTCGCTAAGTGTCGCCCTCTGAACCGTTGGATAGGCCGACCTTCTGGAGACTTCTCATTTTATGCTTAGGGTTTGAGTTTGATAGGTTTTGATTCATTCTCCCATACTCTCTCGAACTCTCTGTGTTCTCTCTGTTCGTTTCATCTTCTCCGTTCTTTTGCACTCTGAAATTTGGAAAACCTTTTTGATCTTATAATATGTGTAGCCTCTTGTATAGTTCTTGTGTGATTTGTAAAGGGCTATTGTCGTGTCCTTGAATGGATTTCTGTTTCGATCAGTTTGAGGGCTTTCATTTTGATGTAATCTTGAGTGATTTCGTCTGGGTGCTTTGGTGTAATTGTTGAACGGTTTCTTAGTTCTGGTTAATATAGTGATTTCTTCGGGTGGGCGAAAGCTCAAAAGGGGATTATAAATTTCGATTTTGAACCTCTTGCCTTATAGCGAAAATATCGTTTTCTTTACTTGTTTTTTGTCGATTTGTGCACTTTTATTTCTAGTTTTGTTAATTAAAAGTGGACGATAATTTGAACTTAATCGTTACAAATGTTACGTAAGCCTAAAACATTTTCTTATTTTTTAACTACGCATTTTCTGAAAAATCACAATTTCAAAATACATTTTTCTTAAAAAAAAAAAAAAAGCTCATTTTAGTGGAACCCAAACAGGCTTAATAAGGTAGCAACTGGCAAGTCATTGGTTCAAGCATTTATATATCATTTTCCTCCCCTCCCCTAAAATAAAAAATAAAAATAATTTAAGGTTTAGAAAGAAAAGTAAAAATATTGTGTCCAGTCTATCTACTCCATACTAATATGGTATAGATCATAGACAAAATTTCCACGAAATTTAAGATTTTTCGTATGACGAATGTTCGATTGATTCGACAAGTGTACGAATCGTAACAAGTAATAAATTGATTTTTTTAGCTCAATTATTGTACCCGCACGGACAAAGTATTTACTGCTAATTTTTCATCATCTAACTTCAATCTAAATTTATTTAGGGTGTGTTTGAACGACATTATTTTGGAAGAATATATTCTGAAATAGTAGATTGATAGAGAATGTATGGTTGAAAAAGAAGGAAAAATTATTGATGTGATGGAAAGTATTATTTTTTTGAAGAATGTGTGGTTGAAAATGAATAAAAGAATTAGAATAAAAATTTTAATGTGTACCAAACATGGGCATAATAACTACTTATCAAAATCAAGTGTTTACGTTTCTAACTAAATTATAACAACCAATTCTAATTTAACGAGTTTGTGGAGGACTTACAGATTTAATGGTTAGGAATTCTAATTTTACTTAAATTATTTAATGTTCATATAATTTATCATCTAGCCCATTTTTGATATTATCATTAGACCATGCAATTGGTGATAAGACAATTGAATGTTAATTTGGCACATTATGGGCAATTAATACATAATCAAATTGGCATAAATCTATTGAATTAAATAAATATTAACACAAGGTATATCTTCACCCTAACAATATGAAAGTTTGCCAATAATATTTTTGAAACAAAATAATAAAGAAATGAAAAAATATCGTCGGGTTTAATACAATTAATAGAGCATTTAATCCAAGCAATTGTTGATTTGTGGCACCCAAACTCCAACAATGACTTCGAGTCTTCCTATATTGATTGTATATATCTCGGTCGATAGCGTTCTTCAATCTTCAAATTCCAAATTGATGTACTAACCTCGAGGGGTTTACATATATAGAACTGTAATTTTGCCTTTAAAATGTAAATGAAAGACTCCTATTTATAGACTTAATAATTTAGGTCTAAAATAGAGTACCAAGGGGATACGGAACTAAAATTTTAGTCAAATTAGGATATATTACCTTGCAGTAAATTATATTTTTACTTTATAATGTGGTCCCTGTGTTTTTCTTTCTATTCGCATTGAGTCCTTAGATATTACAATTGAGGTCATTCAACTTTCAATCGTGACCCTTTGGTTCTCAACTTTCAAAATGTCCAATTTTGATCATTTTGCTTAATTACTATTTATTTTCATCCATTCTCGTTCAATACTGTATTTTTTCCTGAAATAAAAAAATACATATCTCGTTCATAAAATTACTTCCAAATATCATATATGTGTGTGCGCGCACGTGCATGTAACTATTTACAATAGTAAGTGTAAATTGTATAATTATCTACTAATTTAAAATACTTAATTTATTCAAAATTGTTAACTAATAAATATTATAGATATCTACTAAGGAAAAAAAAAACTTTCTTCTATCACCGATAACAATATAATGAGTTTTAAAAAAGTTTAAAATCAATAAAACTCTTCTTCATTTGTTACAAGGTGTTCGATATGTATCAAAAATACAAAAATTATACAATAATATTAAACGTGTTTGTTATGGAAGATTATGTGAAACATTGTCAAATGTAAGTTCTGTAAACGAAGTGGTAAACGAAAGTGTACACATACCATAACTTTTAAAAACTATGTATCAAGTACGTATCAAAGAGTGTTTAAGCGTATTTAAACTTAGATACATGTCGAATATCGGTACACGATAAGTTTATCCCTGCTTCTCAGCTTTGATAGCCAAAATAAATATAATATTCACTCATCAGCGGTAGTCATAATATTCCATACAGAGTGATACATATGCAAACACTATACATTTAAAAGACAGTCTAACTGATTCCCATCTTTACCAAATCCCTACCTAATATCCTAGTCTTTACCCCTTAAAAATTCTTCATTTCTCAAGTACCAAAGTGCCCCATTTGCTGCACTTTCAGCTGCATCTTTCTTTTTCGGCCGAGGTTCTCCATAACATTCAAATGTCCCATCTGCCGTTTCATCAACTTCCATCACCACCTTGAAAGTGAATCTGTTTTTTCGTTAACTATACTGCCTTGGAACTTATAGACGCCATAAACTTCCCAAAAATCCGAGACCAGTGAAAATAACTCTTTAACATAGAAACTTTCGTAAATTAAGGAAACTAAAGAATACAATTAGTCCCGAATTATCACCCCATGAAATTTACTAGTTGCCACTTTATTTAGTCATTATGTTGCTGTCACTTGCTTGGCTTACTCGATTGATAAGATCTCAAAGAACAAGGAACTCGAAAATTTTACTTCCCACACATCAACATTTCCATGAAGCAAGAATTTAGAGCATGTTTACTCTTTTTTTCTTTTTTTNTGCTTGGCTTACTCGATTGATAAGATCTCAAAGAACAAGGAACTCGAAAATTTTACTTCCCACACATCAACATTTCCATGAAGCAAGAATTTAGAGCATGTTTACTCTTTTTTTCTTTTTTTCATTAAAAAAGTTACTTATTTGGAAGTAACTCTTATCATATGGTCAAAATAAGTAACTTCACTTATTTTCAACTTTGACCATAACCACCTTTATATTATGGATTTCATTGTTTAAAAAATGATCCGCAAAGAAAATAGATATTTTGACTTTACTGATTTTTGAGTAGATATAGGATTTAAACTATATAAGAATTTACTGATTTTAGAGTAGATATAGGATTTAAACTATATAAGAAAGGTGGAAACACCACTCCTGTCCGACAGGCATGTGTTAAGCATGCCGCCAGCGTTCATCCTGAGCCAGGATCGAACTTTTCATGAGATTCATAGTTGCAGTGCTTATAGTGATTGTTCGAGTAGGTCCTATTGGCTTGACCTCCTTCGTCGGGATTATTTATTTTAAACTTAGTTATTTACTTATTAACTGGACATTTTAAGATAAGCCAAACACGTTCTTAGTCATCATACAAAACATAGATGGTATTCTTTATATGCTAAGGAATATAATTTGTTAAGCTGATAAACTTACTCTTTTTTGTAGCTTGGTTCTGTCTCTTTGCAACATTCAAAAATTCTTCATAGAGACGCGACTTTGCCGAGCCATTGTGGAAGGCACCTTATGTATTATTTTTAAAGTAAGAAGAAGCTGCAATGAAATCTGAACGCCAAGCAAGTAAATATCATTAAGGTCAAGTACCTGTTTCATGTGAATCTGAATTGCAGTCAGTATTTCGATGGATGGCAGGGGACTCAAAATTGGAGCCACTAATTTGAATGATCTGTTTACCCTTGCGCCCAGAAGCCTTGTTGGACAAAGGAGGCTGTCTACTTGGTTTCAAATAGGTATCACAATTTATTTGGGGCATTTCCTCGAGAGAACTGACTTTTGATTTGACAATTTCGCTAGCTTCATGCAACTTCAAGTCAACAAATTGAGAAGTAAGAAAAGATTTGTCATTATATCCAATCAATTTGGCTTCCTTCATTTCATGTGTTTTAAGCACTTCCTCCAACGAATTGGACTTTAATTTATGGCATTGACCCTGCATGTTGGGAGCAATCAGCAATTAACCACCAGCAACTTGATTGGAAAATAATAACCTAAGAGGCATCAGGGAATTCTCGACAATAGTATAAGAAAAGTAAATGACTAGAAACAAATAATATAATTTTTGATAATCAAGAAAATTACCTTCAAGTCTGCAAATACTTGTTGGGAAGCCATTCTCTTGGCAGTTTTTTTGCTGTAGCTAGTGGCGCAAGCAGTTGCAGAAATGTCATTTCCGTTCACTTTCGCTTCAACCGAGTATTTACCATCTTTCTTTGAGGAAGAAAACTGCAGCTTCCAGTAATAGAATTGGCAAAGTTCACGAAGTTCCTTAAGAGGACTAAACCGCAACTTGGAAATATCAATTATAGGATCCAGCAAAGATAACGTTATCTCCCAAACACGGTCTAAATTGAGCCCTGTGTCAAGAAACAGGGCCCCTATATAAGACTCCACCAAGTCTCCTAGGGCCTGAACCAATAACACAATGAAATCAGTTTTCTTTGTTTTCAATGGGTCTGACCAATTAATATCTCCTCTTATGAAACCTTCTAATCAGTTACAAATCATTCATACCCCAGTAGTCTATGAGACTAACATTAACTGCAAAATCAGTTCACAATCATATATGAAAAAATTGAAAGTTAAAAATATATTTTCAAATATTCACATATTACGGAGAATTCCACCCCGTAGATCTCGGTAAATAATTTTCAACACTGATATATCACAGAAACCTCGTTTGAAATGTCATCCTTATTCTTCTATAGAAACAATGACCATATAGCAGTATAAACATAATAATTCCAAACTTGTGTATAAGCAATATTGGCCAATCATGAATAATTTGGATTCAACTTTTCTGCAGTTTGAGATTTATTTTTAGTGTATTTTCATTTTTTTTAAATACACAACAAACTGGAGGAAGAAAATGAACATGCACTGGTAATGTCATCTGTTCACAAATGAAACTAAATATCTTACAGGTAACTTTTGATCATTTTTTGTCAATTTACTTTCACCACGTTGTAAGGTTCACAAAGTTTAAAGTAGAATAGGATGAATACTGGAGTTTAGTCACGAACATAGACACTAAGTACTTCATTTTAAGGACATTATTTCAGAGGAACAGGATCTTAAAATAGCACATGACTGTACAAATGAGGATGCAGTATTACAACCTTCGGACAAGTTTGCTCTACAAATTGCCCCTCCACTGATGCTGATGCTCCAATGGAGTTCACGTATTTGGTCATGGAATCGCGGAGATCTTTAGACTCGCAGATAATTAATTCATGGAAAGACCATCGTCCAGCTACGTCAGCAAATGAAATGTTGTTTACGCACATTGATCTCAAATCGGTAAACTGTCCAGGTTTTAATTCAGGATACGCAGAATACAGATAGGAAGTGATCAAATAATCCAAGACAGCATCTCCAAGAAACTCAAGTCTCTGGTTTAAGCAACATTAAATGTGTTGGTCATGGAAACAAAGATACTTAATGACATATTGAAATTCACTATACAGCAAAAGCAAGTGCATACCTGGTAGCAACCTCCCGAGCGATTGTTATAAGAAGGATGGACAAAGGCCTGGATGAGCAAACCCTTATGGAAGAAGTCATATCCTAACAGACTCTCAACAGTACTAAAATCAGTCCGATCAGATAGGGGCAAAAATGCCATGCTTGCAAGGCAGATTTTGTTAAGTTGCTGCTCAGTCACATCTACATGTATCCCAATCCATTTTAGAAATGCCTCCGCCGCTTTGAAGCCGCTATCAACTAAGAAAGCTCCAACAAGTGCCTCAACAACATCTGCGATGGTTTTCTTGCGCAACCAGTGATGACATTTGCTGCATCTAACTTCAATACTTGTACAGTTTGTCTTACTATAGTATCTAGAGTGTATACTTTTTTCAACCTCATTGTTGCAAATTACAGGACAAGGACGACCATATGCATAGAATTGGAGAGGTTCAAATGGTTTATCACGTATATATACCTGAACATGGATATAAAGTGATCAAACTACAGTCAACAGTTTGCAAACCTTTCGAGAAGGAATGGAGTAATGGCAGTTACATTTTTCAGAAGACAAAAACTACCAATGAAATTGTTCATTGTGATTTGTAGGACTATGCTTGTCTAAGATTTTTCATGCATTTTTAAAACGGAACTTGAGATCACAAAAATTAGGGATGAGAGGTCGGATTTTTCATACATCTCTAATATGTATATAAGGGAACAGAGGTATGAGAGTGGTAAGATTTCACGGTTCATATTTTTTAGCAAATTGAGATCACAAAATTTACAGCAGTTACCTGTAAGTTATTTCTTGTAGCCAGCTTGAGTAAATTAGAATTGTTTACAATGTTAGAACGCTTTCTGGTCAGCTGCCCTTCGTCTAGGGCATCGTGCTTGAGAAAGAGATGTCTACCAACTCCAAACTTAAGAAATGCGTCCCCAAGCACTTCAAGCCTTTCAAGAGAAAATTTCTCACAGCATCTTTCGGTTGTGAGAGCTTCAAGAATCTTAAAGATTTTCACAGACATCACAAGCATGTTACCCTCACATAATGCCAATCAAGACAGGATAACTATACACGGTATAAGAATGAAATATTACATGGTTAGCAGTAATTTCAGCTGCCTCAGGGAATGAAGCATATAACTTGTCCTTCAATTCAATTGCCACAAGCGAGCTTTCAAGGCGATGCATGATTGATGGTATAAGAGACAATGAACTTCCAATATCTTTAGAGAACCCAATAATCTTCAACTGACAAATCTCAGGAGGTAATTCAATGAAGTGTTCCTCTTTTTCACGTGATTCTGTTTAAAATAGTAGTAAATATACAATCCAACATTTCCAATACAGAAGTAGGAGGAAAACAAGATCACCTGATAAGTAAAATAATAACATGCAAAAAACAAGCAATCAAAAATTTCCAGCTGCCAATATAAACTCAAGGAACACGGCAGGCACATACTATTTAGCGTTTCCTTCAATTATTCCCTGCTTTAGCATCAGCAGTGTGATAGACATGAATGGACAAAATCTATGAGCACTTATTATCTATAAACTCTTACATGCTACTAAGAATATCCACAAAAGTACAATATATATATATATAGGGAGCGTTCCACCTACCAAGGTTTTTGACAAAAAAACTCAACTCTTAATTTAAATGATGCACGAAGCACCGTTGTTTATTTTATGTTAAGCAATAGTTATATGGCACATCAATTAATTGGTGGATCATTTAATTCCTGGACCACCATAAACTTATCCACCAATTAATTCATGTGTCATGTCACTAGTGTTTAGCATGAGCTAAGCAATATACGAAAATTATCTCCTAAGCACCGTTGCTTTGCTTATGCTAAGCACAGATGACGTAACACACTAATTACCAACAATTGCAATCAATTTTGGGATCCAACATTATTTCCCACCACTTATTGTAGTGTGCCATATCATCCAATACTTAGCATAATTAGGAGATCAATCATGTGTGTGTATGTTGAGTCCTACCGAACTTGTGTTCATCTCAACAGTTCCTTTATCTACCCAACACATCTCAGCCAACAAAATAACAAGCCATTTTAATTTTTGTTTGTCAATGCACTCGTGCATATGGGCTGCCTATCGCTAATGCAATGTGAATTTTATGCAAACTGTACAGGATAGAAGGGGCATGGGTGTGTTTGTTCTTGTGCATATGTCTTGGTAAGAAAGGTGTTGCAAGTAGTACATATGGGAAAAAAGAAAATACATAAATCAATCGCCTTACAACAAGACTCATTACGATCTCAAGTAACACTAAAATTCTGATTAGCTTACTTGGAAAAAATTAAAAAAATCATGAATAGGATCTTCAACTAGTTAGACGTAAATAATACCATCTTAATACAGGAAAATATGCTCGCTATCACATGGTGAATTCAAGCTGACATGAACAACTCACCTTGTCGTTGCAACTGACAGATGCAAGCAAACATGTGACAATACCATTGTGCAAATAAATACATCAATACCTGAATATCCCTTCTTTCGAAGCAAGTTCTTCAAAACAAAAAGTTGTTTCGCTTTCAAAAGGGGTTGATTGGGGTGCGAAAGACGAATATCAAACCTATAAATGCAAAATATAGAAATCACAAAGCTAAAATTATATGATTAGATAATCAAACATTTTCTACTGTCTCAGATTCATAAATAGCAATGCAAAATGATTGGTTTATAATCATAATAAAGAGTTAAGGTATTACTCATATGATAAAATCGAATTCGAACTCACGCAGAAGATCAAAATGTAAATGACTGTCCTAAAAGTAGCTTTGTATTAAAGTGGATCAATCTCCATTACATGCAGGTAATTCAAACATTAAACTCCACATTCCTCACTTTTGAAAAATCTTAATATTATGAGATGAGTTTTGAATATGATACAAGGTTTCATGTATTCCCATGGTCATGCCGATGTTTATTGTCACTGACTCACTGTGATGAGAACAAAATACATAATGATATTTCATGCCTATTTCTACACCAATGACACCGACTATATGGCCCTGCCCATGATTGATTAGAAAATATCGATCTTCCTAACTGACTATGTTCCTCTTTATAGTTCGTTCGCAGAACATCATGAACACATGCATGCACAACATGTTCATATATTTAAGTAAATTTAGTATAAACTAGTGATACATAAGGCTGCTAATCTAGCTGGGTGGCTCTGGATTCATATGCATGACATCTATTTGGAACACAGACAAGAAGGATTTCAACATAAAATTTCAAGTCACTGCAGAAGGCATAAAATTTTATATCGCATAAAATAAGATATAACTAAGATGCATGTAGACCTGAAAGACTCCTCACTCCAGCTAATGAATTAAGAGGAAAGAAAAAAAGACATTTTATGTCAAAAACATTCTAGAATTGAATTTCTAATTATAGCTCTGCTCTCTGCTACTCACCACTACTTTTACAGTGGAAGTTAAAAATTTGGGGTGACTAACAAAATAAATAAAATATGATTTGCAGTACATGAACTGCCTTTTGTCTATTCAATCTTACTTTGGATCCTTTAAGCTTCCAAATTTCACGTGATTATAAAATCCATTTAACTAATATTCCAAGTTAAACAAAAGTAATGATGTTTGATGAAAACACCATTCCTTCAATACAAGATTGAAGAACTATACA
This sequence comes from Fraxinus floribunda, assembly GCA_903798395.1. Lineage (NCBI taxonomy): Eukaryota > Viridiplantae > Streptophyta > Magnoliopsida > Lamiales > Oleaceae > Fraxinus > Fraxinus floribunda. The sequence goes on along the minus strand of CAIGRS010271382.1, from coordinate 217 downwards.
AAAGAACTTGCTTTCTTATTGTTTCATAACTTAAATGTAGAAGTTTTAGAAATCCAGCTTGTCTTGTGAGCAGTTGCAAATGCAGCTTAAAAGATCTTCAGCATCCCATCTATGACTAATTAAATAAGACACCGTTTGATAGCTTTAATTTTCTATGGAAAATTCCACCCTTAAAAAGGTGTTTGATGGGTAAAATTTGTCATGGAAAAAAATTTCC
>CAIGRS010271253.1:0-10222 GCA_903798395.1 Fraxinus floribunda | reverse complement strand
AGGACAAGCATCAGTGCTTTTGTTTCAGATATAGAAGATCGGATCGCGTAGAGTTCATCCGTCCAGTTCGAGTTCATTCAGGTACTAGTTTTTTGTAGCACAACATGTTTTTAACATTTTCATAGCCCCTTTTCTCTACAATATTATTGAATATTTTTCGTGTTTATGGAATACTCTTTACAGAAGAACAAGGTACACACCATTGTAGTAAGTTTTTCATTCTTTTTATAAAAATATGCAATAAAATATCAAGATTGTTTTATAGTTTGAATCTACATAATCTCTTTGCAGTGGTGTTCAAACATTGTCCATTGGAGCACTTGAGTCTCTATTCAATGTATTTTTTAAAATTTCAACCTTTCGGATCTCTTGACTTTCTTTAAGCAGAGGTTTTCTTGAGTTACGATATCACGCATATTGAATCCACGGAGAAGAAGCCAACAAGAAAATTGAGGATGCTTGATTGATAGAATGACCCATCGGTGCTGGCATTTTTGGAGAAAGTGTCTTATTATCGATATATTTTTGGTTTTTGCTTGAAATCATCATTTGTTTTGAATGATCATTTGTTTTGAATGATTAGGAAAATCTGAGAAGAATCTGCGGGAGATTGCGGAACGGATCAATTATCAGACTGAAACAACTTATTTTGTAAATTTTCCTTAATACAATAAAAGAAAGAGAACCAATTTTTACATGCATATACGCATCAATGTGACTTGGTAAATGGATGTATGCAAATTTGACGATTTTTTAGTTAAAGAGTCGTGGTTCTGGTTCTGCCCAATACTGTTCACACCTGTGTGATGCACTGCCCTCCCACGAATCATCTTACACTATTGCAAGCAATATTGTCGCATGAGTATAAAAAATTTTAACTGTCCTTCGCTAATTTTCTAAAACCTTGCTAATAATTGCAAACAAAATTAGTGTCTAGAATTTCCTATCTAGGAAATAGGAATTAGTACAATCAACTCTAAAGTATGCCTCAATGAAATTTAAACAACGGTAATACGACCTCATAGGGGATGATCATGAAATTATCTAGTAATAGGCTATATCTTCGAAATTTAATCAAGTCCTAGAACTCACCCAACATCATCTTTAGCAATCAAAACTATGTTTATTATAACCAAAGATTAGTTTAAGATTCCTAAGGCAACCAATTCAAATTTCCTTGACAAAACCTAGATATTGTCTTAGTCTAACTAGCATCTATTTATATAAACACCCGGTAGGTATAATGTACAATATCTATTCTAGACATTATTCTCCTCTCATTCTATCCGACCTTCTAATTTATGGGTTGGAGAGCCCCTTTTGACATGATCTCATGATGCAAGTACATTTCTAGTGAAAGATCTTAAAGCAAGAGCAAAAGATAGAAAATACATGATTCAACTTCAACACAAACAATAAGGTGGTGTTCATTGAGAAATCTGTGGAGAAGCAATTCTATAACACTCACTAATTTGCAAAAATTGAAAGACATTAATAATTTATACCTTGAGCTCAACTCCAGCTTCTGATGAATAAGAACGCAATATAATGGTTCATTATCGCAAAGAAATGCAAAGATGGTCATAATTTTGCTTAAGGCTATAATTCGGACAGCATGAGTAACAAGCAATATACATAGCAATGTAATCGTATCGGAATTATATTGAAAGGTCAAATGCACCTGAATAGAAGAATGAAAGCATCAAGTGACCCTGGCATCTTCCGTCTCGTTGGTGAGATATCTCAAAGAATCAATCCAAGTCCAAATTTATATCTGGAACTATATGCAGAACGGATTCCAATTCACATAGTAAGCAGACCTAAGTATCATAATAAATCTTTGATGAACTCAAGGTTTAATGTGTCACGAACAAGGAGGAACACCCCGAGAACTATAACAAGCATAATGCCAGATGACGTAATCTGCTGCTCTAATTCTAATGGAAGCTTTCTCCCACCTCTTACTGCTTCTATGAGAATCAATGCCAACGAACCCCCGTCTAAAGCAGGCAGAGGAAGAAGATTTATTACTGCAAGATTAAGATTTAAAACAGCTGCAAATTGGAAAAGGCCATCAATGTTTGACTTAGCAACTTCTGCACCAACGGCTATAATGGCAACAGGACCCGAAACCTTGCTGGCAGATTGAGAGAAATTTAAGAATGTCTGTTTCAAACTGTCCAGGACATTCGACGTCAAGCCCCAAAATTCACGTCCCGAGTAACTAAAAGCTTCCATAATATTCTTTGGTTTAATCTTCGAAATCTTAACATTTGGTGATAATTGAACTCCTATCCTACCAGTTCCATCTGAATTCTCATCAGGGGTTACATAAATCTCAACATTCTGCTGTCCCCTTCCAATCTTAAACAATATATTTCTTCCAGGACTTCTCTTAATAACATCAACAACTTTAGAAACTAAACTAGGACCTGTTTTTGACAATTCAATATCATTGACAGCTAGAATAACATCACCAGGCAGTACCCCATCCCGCGAAGCAGCCAAATAAGGCCTAACCTCAGGCACAAGTACCCCAGGAAAGGCCTCTTGAACAGGCAATCCAACAGACAACACTTGTGCGTAGATTATAACATAGGCAAAGATAATATTAGCAATTACACCAGCAGAAATAACAAGAACCCTATCAAATATTGGTCTATTTTTCAGTAAGTTCACATCATCCGCTGGAATATCACTATCAGGATCATTATCAGGGAAACCCACAAAACCACCTAGAGGAAATGCTCTAATCGAATACTCTACATTTTTTGCATTAAATTTTGCTAAGATCGGACCAAACCCAACTGCAAATTTACTCACGTGGATGCCCTGAAGATAAGCTGCCAAAAAATGACCACTTTCATGTACAACAATGATAGCAGTTAACACTCCAGCTGCTTCAAGAACTGACTGAGCACTCTCAAACCCACCAAAATCCAGCCCAGCAATGGCCTTTGTCCTAAATCTTTCCCTCACACTATTATTGGACAAAAATGGGTTCTTGGAGTGAAAATTGGAGTATGAACCGCCAGAAATTGAATGAGATACTGATTTTGACAATTGGGTTGTAGTTTTTAAAGGAAAATCTGAGATGGAAGTCTTTGAATTAATCAATCTAACCAGAGCGTATGAGGAAGAAGAGGATAATAAGCTGGTTAGCATTGTGCTATTTTCTGATAAGATTATTATGAGGCAAAGATAGGCTTAACGAGTGAAGCGTAGATAGAATAGAACATAGTGCAAAAATTGGATAATTGGCGATTTGTGGCGGCGAAGCAACTTAGATTTAGATGTTCCAATCCGAATCTGTCACCTCAAGTTTTCCCTTTGGGTTATTTTTGTAGTTTTTGGGTTTCTAATAGAGAGAATTGCCTTTTTAGTCACTGAACTTTTAGCCATGCTTTTAAGGGTCACTGAACTTTCAAAATTACCTAAATCATCACTGAACTTTGCAAAATATTTTCACGAGGCCACTGAACTTTAAAAATCACTTAATTTATCACTGAACTTTGCAAAATATTTCCACGGAATCACTAAACTTTATAAAAGGTTTCTTAGGAGATGATTGAATTGTGACCACTGAGAAATATTTTGCAATGAACTTTAAAACCTACGTGGTTAGTCACTGAACTTTCGAAACTGCAATCTCATCCATCAATGACCATCTGTGAAATTTTTTGTATAGTTCAGTGACCCCGTAGAAATCTTTTGCAAAGTTCAGTGATGAATGAAGTGATTTTTAAAGTTCAGTGACCTTGTAGAAACCTTTTGTTAAGTTCAATGACGATTTGAGTGATTTTGAAAGTTCAATGACTCCATGGAAGCATGGCTGAAAATTCAATGACCAAATAGACAATTCACTCGTTCCAAATACGGGGTCTAAAATATGAGAAAATGGGCCCAACTGTCTTTTTAAAATATTTCTTTTTTATAAAAAAATATTAAAATTAAAAAATTTCCATGTTAGTGATGGGGTGGGGAGTCAAGCGCAATACATCACTATTAAGGCGAGGTCCTTTGACCTATTTTTTTGTATCGTTGACGTGGATAACAAATATCGAATCCACTCATTTCCATGCAAGCTGATTCCAACAAGTGTAGACAGATTACTAGTCGATAATATCTCGAATTTGAACGTGGGAGAAATTTGATAACACGAGACAAAAATGTTCGGGCGACGACGATATATGAGCGAAATTGTAAGATCAACAAAAAATAAACTAAAGATCAAGATCAAACATCTCATTTTAGCAACAAAAGATCGAACTCAAAAGGAGAGAATATATAGCTTATAGTTGATGTATTAGCATTACTTCCAAATGACACAAATGGAGGAATATTTATAGTATTAGCCCCCTTTTGATCCACATTAAAAATTTTATTCTCATTTTCTTACTCATTTTCAACCACACATTTTTCAATAAAATAATACTTTTTCATCATATCAATAACTTTTCCTTCTTTTTCAACCACACATTCTCCATTAATCTACTATTTCAAAATATATTCTTCCAAAATCATGTGTCTCAAACACACCCTTATATGTGAAATGATGACCATTGGATCTAGCCTGTAGTGCATTAAATACTTCCAAAAAGGGATAGCCACCCTACAACATATTACTCATTACAGGAGTCAAATCAATCATCCAACAAGATTTCATGAATTCATGATCTTCAAATGTGGGTCGTCACTCATCTAGTAGAACTTCAGATTTGACTTCATTCCCCCTCACCACTTTGGCAGAGGGGCTTCGGCAAAGTTTCGGATTTGACTTCGTTGAACCTCACAACTTTGGTAAATGGGCTTCGGCAGAGATTCATATTTGACTTCATTGCGCCTCACCACTTCGACAAAGCTTTGAATTGGACTTCATTGAGCTTCACCACTTTGGGCAATGGACTTCAGTAGGCCATTCCTATGGAACTGCTTTTGTGAAAGTGAACTTTGGTGCTCCAGATTTAGCGCACTTTGGTAGTTCTATGCACTCCACGTAGGATGTCACGTGGCTTCGGCAAAGGGCTTCGGTGGATCGGCCACGTGGGATGCCGGTGGCAAAGTATAACAATAGTCCCCAAAATTCATGTATGGTTTCATGCCATGCGTAGACTTTTGTCTTGAGTAGAATTTCTTTATAGCAGGTTTTCTTATAATGGTTAGGTTTTTGACAACATAATAGTCCCCCCAAGTTCAAGTATAGATATTGATATCATAATTGGAGTTCAAAGTTGAACCTGATTTTTGAATTTCGTCTTATCCTTATGTAGTGTTGAACTGCTGAAACTTCTTGTTGTAAAAATAACTAAAATTTGTTTGGTGAGCTTAAATAAGAAAGTTCTAAACAATTGAGGCTTCTTGTTTTAATTAAAATAGCTGAAATTTTTTTGGTGAGCTGAGTAGGGAAGCGTTGAACTTCTGAGGCTCCTTGGTTTAAATGAAATAGCTGAAATTTGTTTGGTGAGTCAAAGTAGGGAAGTGTTGAACTGCTGAGGCTCTTTGTTTTAATTGAAATAGTTGAAATTTGTTTGGTGAGTCGAAATAGGGAAGTAATGAACTGTCGAAGCTCTTTGTTTTAATTGAAAATAAAGCATGCTTTTGGTAAAAAGGCCAATGATTTGATGTTTTTGTACATTACCAAGAAAAGACAAATGAAACGTTTGGACTTCCAATGATGGTCAAACTGCTGCATTTTGAGACCAACGCACCGAGGCTTGTGTATGAGTCACATGCATCAATCTAAGGCGTTATTAAGAAAGCTGTTTGAATTCAACGCCTCAGATGAAATTAAAAACGAACGATTTAGATGAAGTAGATCTATATCCAATAGCTGAGCTTCGTCTTCTCTTTCTATAAAACTCAAAAACTTGCCTTTGTATAATTTTTTTACCTTTGTAAAACTCTTCAACTTTCCAGAATTCAAAAACCTTTTTCGGCCATTTTTGTTCTTCGGCGACCTCACATTCTTTGAGCTTCTTTTCGTTTAGGTATTTTCTATTCCCATCCTTCATTCTATACTTTTTCAATTTCAATGGCTTTTGGGTCCAGTGTTAGCAGTGAGAGGGTAACCATTGCCAGGGTTGGAGAGCAAGCCATGTCAGGAAGGTCGGACGAATGTTTTTGGGCCATGGGTGAAGGTCACATTGATTATGAGGCAGTGTGGGGGCTGCAAGAATCTCTTCTGCTATGACTCTACCAAATTAGTTGAACTTAGGAAGAAGTATAGAATCCCAGATTCTATAGAACTCTTAGAACCCGAGGCCTACAAACGTGCCTGTTTTCCAAGGCTGGGTTGTGTGGTAGTTAGCGAATTTTTGTTTCGGGCAGGTATACGTTTACCTCTACACCCATTTCATAGTGCGGTGATGAGGTCCTATACGTTGGCTCCTACTTAATTATCGCCTAATGGGTGGAGCCAATTGGTTGGGGTGTACTTCCTCTGGAAAGAGACATCGCTTGGCGAGGATACACCCCTTCATGTCTTCCAGTCACTTTTCCAACCTCGGGTACTTGGGAAAGGAGAGTCTAGGAGGTGGTATTATATGACTCCTTGGGGGGCTTTTCATAGTAGTTCTTTCATTTTCCATAAAAGGGTGGAAAGAGTCATGATTATGGGTCAGGGGTAAGTGACAGATGGTTAATGGAGATAAAGCCCCATCTTGTACTGTGCTGACCCAGTACTTCGAAGCCCGTGGGTTTCTCTTTTTGAAAGTTTTGTTTATGACTTTATCTGACGCTCATTGATTTGCAGTTTCAAGGACTTGCTTTGAACTCTTCCAAGCTGAGTGGGACGTCATCTTCAGAGATAACGCTACTTCGATCGTCTGATTGACTATAGTAAGTTCTTCCTTAACTTTGGATTAATAGCTTCAAAAGGTAAAATCAAGGGTCCATGTAGATGCTCATTGACTTTGGATTGATTGGATGGATTTGAAAATTGTCTTTGCTGTTTGTAAATGAAGTACCCCATCCCTAACATGACTTCTATGCTGGGGGTCAATTCCTTAGTGAGCTCCCAGGCTTTGAAGCCATCCTCCGGAGGTGCCAAGCATGTGAGGGAAAAACTAGAATGCCTCTTCAAAGAACATGTTGAGAGGAGTAAGGAAGAAAGGGCCTAGAAGGTTGACAAGGGTAAGGGAAAGGTGGAGGGCCCCAAAAGAAAAGAAAAATGTCCAATAACCGATGAAGAGGCTGCGAAAGAAGTAGACTAGACCTCTGAAGCTGTGAAAAAGGCTCCAGTGGTAAGGACCCCTGGAAAGCCAGAAGATTTTTGGTTGGGCAAGATGAAGAGATTACCCCAGCAGTGATGGACATGCTGCCTTCTGAAGTCTAGGGTGCCACTACACATTTTTACTGGTTTTCGACGAGAGGTAGTAGAATTATGTATCCACCTGTGATGTGGTAAATCTAACGGCTACCTTGGTGAGCCAAAGTATCATGGTCTTTGTGGTAGCCCTGGAATTCCAAAAAGTTCTAAAGGATATTCAGATGCGTAATTGGAAGTAGATTGAAAAGTTGGCCTCTATTGAGGAAGAAATGAAAAGAATAAAAGCTGAAGGTGAAGAGCTGAAGGCCTAGCGAACTAAAGAGAAGGCTAATTTAGATTCTGCATTGGCAAAGATCGAAGCTCTGAAGAGAGAAGTTCATGAATCCTAGTGCGAAGTGGCTTCCTTGACAAAGAAGGTTGAAACTTCAAACAATCATCAGAAGCTAACGACCGAAGCTCTAGTGAAGGCTAACTTAGAAAATGCTGGGCTTAAAGACACAATTGGGTTTCTAGAGACCTAAAAAGGGTACTATGTATAGGAGGCTGAATAGGCCAAGGCTAGTGCTAAAAAAGCAAGTGAGGAGGCAATGAAGGACTACATTGCCAACTTCCACTTGACAGAGGAATACCAGTGCTTTGACACCTATTGAAGAAGGTTTACATATATAAAAGTGGTGGATAGTGTAAGGGAGCTTTATCTAGAACTTAATATTGTTGAACTGAAAGAAGAAAATCTTAGACGAGGTGCCTTAGACCACTGTTGATGATGCAGTTGAAGCTAAAGGTACAGAAGCCGACCAAGAGAATGTTCTTGAAGATAAAGCTTAGGATAAGAAGCTCCGGCTACTGAAGCCCTCCTATTGAGGCGTGAAACTCCTTGTCACCCCCAACATAGTATAGGATTTCCATTTTATTTTCTATGTAATGGCTGAGGCCATTCTTTGTATAGATTTCTTTATCAATGAAGTGAATGTTTTTGGTTTTCATGTCTTCGATAATTGAATTGGAACTTCAATAATGTGCATAACTAACACAATTCAACTTGCAAATGTTGGAACCTCAATAAGGTGCATAACTTAAACAATATAACTTGCAAGTGTTGGGACCTTATTAAGGTGCATAACTTAAACAATATAACTTGCAAGTGTAACCGAAGTAAATATAATGACCTCTAAAGACGATCTTTCAAACATTTCATACATGATTAATCTCGAGAACAAATGGAACTTTAAACATGTTTTTCAATATCGTTTCCACTTCTCCTATGACATTCAGTCTTGTTATAAGAGGCATGCATTGTATACTTTTTGAGAACCAATGAGGCAATCCTTCTTGGGATCTGATCCTCTTTTTTGAGGTGATCATGCTTGTATACGTGATAGATGGTTCATCGATATAAGAGCTTCTCTCGTGACGTTCAACTTTTTCATGGAAGGCATATGTTGTACGTCTCGAAGAACCAAATGAGATAATCCCTTCTGGGATCTGATCCACTTTTCTGAGGCATCCACACTTCCATACATAGTGGATGATTCATCTATGTAGGGGATTTTTCCATAAAGTTCAGCTTTGTCATATGATTATGTATTGTACGCCTCGTAGAACTAATAAAGCAATCCCTTTTGGGATCTGATCTTCTTCTTCGAAGTGCCTACGCTTCATACATGGTGGGTGATTCATCCATTTAGGGGCTTCTTCAATGACGTTCAACTTCATCATGGGAGGTATGCGTTGTATATCTTGGAGAACCAATGAGGTAATCCCTTTTGATATCTGATCCTCTTCTCCAATGTGCCTACGCTTCCATACATGGTGGATAACTCATCCATGTAGGGGCTTCTCCCATGATGTTTAGGTTCGTCATGTGGGGCATGTGTTGTACATTTCGAAGAACCAATGAAGTAACCCCTTTTGGGATCTACTCCTATTCTTCGAAGCGCCCACGCTTCCATACATAGTTTATGGTTAAACCATGTTTGAGCTTCTCCCATGATGTTCATCTTTGTCATGGGAGGCATGTGTTGTACGTCTCTAAGAACCAATGAAATAATTCCTTTTGGGATTTGAGCCACCTCTTCGAGGCGCTCATGCTTCCATCATGGTTGATGAATCATCCATGTAGGGACTTTTTTCATTATGTTCAACTTCGTCATGGTAGGCATATGTGATACGTCTTAGAGAACCAATAAAGTAATCTCTTTAAGGATCTGATCCTCTTCTTCGAGCTGCCCACGCTTCCATACTTTCAGCTTCATCATGGAATACATGTATTGTACATTTCGGAGAACCAATGAGATAATCCCTTTTGTGATTTGATCCTCTTCTCTAAAGTGCATACATAGTGGATTATTCATCTATGTGTGGGCTTCTCCCAAGACGTTCAGTTTCGTCATGGGAGGCATGTGTTGTATGCCTTGAAGAACCAATGAGGTAATCTCTTTTGGGATCTGATTTTCTTCTCCGAGGTGCCCACACATTCATACATGGTTGATATTTCATCTATGTAGGGGCTTTTCCCACGACGTTTAGCTTTATCATGTGAGTGATGCTGCATTTTTCATCCAGGTCTTCTATCCATTAATTGTCGATCGTAGTTCTTCTTTGATGTGGTACGAGGCTTTCCAATATGGACCCAGCGTATGTGACATCCCAAACTTAAGCTTCGAGTGTTACGTACTAAACATAATAACTTCTGCATTTACTACATGTAAAAACTCTTAAATAAAATGTAATACATACTGAAAACTTATTCTCAATTTATAGTAAAATATATCTGTAAAATTTAATGGCCAGCAGTAGTGCATGCTGACTTGAAATTATTCTTTACATATATGAACTCGGGAAAATTTCCAAGATCATATGCTATAGACGTTTTATCAAAACTAGTGAGGTATTGCACAGAAACTTCAGATAGACCTTTCGACGCTTACAAATTTATATCTCATGCCATAGATA
>CAIGRS010271199.1:0-12636 GCA_903798395.1 Fraxinus floribunda | reverse complement strand
TGACCGACAAATTTTCTTAACTTGTGACTAATTAAAAATCTGTGACCTATAAATTTTTTCATTTATGACTTCAAAATAATCCTTGACCGAATAATTTGATAAGTTGTGATCGAAATTAAATTTTTAACTACTTAATAAGATATCTGTGACCTTAGAATCGGAGTAACGGTCACCGAAAAATAGTCGTTGAAAAATAGTCGTCGGAATTAAGTGTGGCTGGAGAACAGTCGTTGGAGTAGTTGCCGGTCATCGAAGTAGTCGTGAAGAGGTGAAGGTGGCGGTGAAGATGGAGGCAGGGTGGGGTGTGAGGGTCAATTATATTATATTACATGTAAATATTTAATTTAATAAATTAATTGTAAAATATAATTAATTATTTCAATAAAAAACCTGAATTTTGTAAATTTAAGCTTTTGGGTCTGATTTTTGATTTTATAAAAGATAAATCCTGACCATAAATTTTTTCCTTAAACGTCATGTATTCTTTTCCTATAATTTGTTCTTTATTTTGAGCACCAAATCTGGGCCCAAAATCAAAATGGATAATGATAGATGAAAATATAACCTGCTTCTGTGAAAAGGACATTGTCCACTTTGTACGTTTTCCCGAATCTGATGTACAACTAAAATGACATTAAAGGGCACGAGGTTCAAGAACAAAACGCCATTTCTGAAGATTGATCCAAAGAAAACAGTCTTTTATACTTGGCATGGTCTACGTCGGTCTCTGGTGATTAGAGTTTGACTGGGGGTTTTCAGGAAGATTTTTGATTGAATTCAGTCGAGAGTTGAGAACTTTTGTGTTTCTGTGAAGGGTTGTAGTTGGTTGAATTTATCCGGTAAATTTCGAAGGGGTTTTTGGAGATGGGTTTTTTTAGTACTATACTGGGTTTCTGTGGATTTGGAGTTGGGATTTCAACTGGGCTGGTGATTGGTTACTACCTTTTCATCTATTTCCAGCCCAGCGATGTTAAGGTGATCTTTCTGTCCCTCACACAAACAGGAACGCGATTTTCAGATAAGTAATATGTATTTGCATGATGAATCATATGTATAATGCATATATTTCTGTTTTCTGTAGAACTCATTTCATTTTCTATTTGTTGGACTTATGTTGAATGCCGCTTTTGGTTAATTATGCCTAAAATGGATAAGAAAGTAAAATACCCTATATCAAGTTAGTAAATTGGTCTAATACAAGAATCATGTCCCGCTGGATGGCTGGGACTGTATTCAAATTTGTGCGAATTTCAAATAGACAAGGGGGAAAGGGGAAATGAAGTGGAACTCCTTCATTGTCAATTTCTATGTACATGTGATTCTTCGTTATTGGTTGCTGTCATATAGATTTCTTTTAAATCCATCCGAGGAGCCACAGAAAAGAGAAGGGTGATTGACTTGGGGTTGTGACATTTATATAGTGTTTCTGAAGAAGTACAACTGCCTAGCTATCTACCTTGTCCAACATGTTATTGGTCGAAATAGCTCGAATGATGATGAATGGTGAAATGACTATTTATAGCCTTTGCTGTGTTGTTGCCTTTTTCACACTGCAGTAATGGCTAGGAGCTTTCCATTTATTTCTTGAATTGTTTTTCTAATTAGTGAGAAAAGTTATAAATGAAGATGGATCATACAATCTGTGAGCGGCATTACTCAATTATGGAAATTTCCATTTGTATAGAAGAAAAAAAACATTACAGAAGCTTTACACCCTCTCACATGAGGGTGGGTCCCCGCGCAATAAAATGGTAAAAAAAAAATAAAAAATTACCCACCCACCCCGCCTTTGTGAGTATCTGTACATGTAGCATCTCTCCTCAATAATAACATCAGGCTTATCATGTCTGCAGATTCTTTAAAGAAAACAGATATGGTGAGTCTTCTAACTGGAAATTGAATACAAAAAAATAATCTCGTTTTGTCAAGAAAAGCACAATGCCCTACCCAACATGCTAAACTGTGCCTATCATATTCAGCCATGCTTCTTGTATAGTTGAGACGATGGGTTTAATCAGTGTCTTTGACAATGTTTTACTATTTCACTTAGAAATTCTTTTCTTGTAGAACATTCTTTTTTAAGAGCCTCTCTTAGAAAGCAATAAAGATGTAGTACATGAATTTCCTGATCTTTCATCTTCTTACTTTGGAATCCCTTAGTTGCTTATTATGGAATAATCATGTAAAGAAGAGAGCAAATCTTGATAAGTTGGTATATAAAAGAAATCTTGTATAAGGTTTTCTAACTGTTCACTTGATCAGGATCCTGTTATCCATCCTTTGGCTGAGCAAGACTCTCAAAGCTTGCAGCGATTGCTTCCTGAAATACCCCCGTGGGTGAAAAATCCTGATTATGATCGTGTATGTATTTTGTTATTTAGTCACTTATATTGCATTCTTTTCTTCTTCTCTATTGCCATCTAATGTTTATTACCTTGCTTTATCTGCTGGAGTGAAGATTGACTGGCTTAACCAGTTCCTTGAGGTTATGTGGCCTTACCTGGACAAGGTAATGTTTGTCTTGTATGTTGCTTCTTTTTTATTTTTTTAACTTTATTTATGACTTACATTTCTCACCTGTCTGCATCAAATACTAATGCTTAAAACATTTCTGCACAGGCAATTTGCAAGACGGCAAAAAATATTGCGAAGCCTATTATTGCTGAGCAAATTTCTAAATATAAAATTGAATCTGTTGAATTTGAAGAACTAACTCTGGGTTCTCTGCCGCCAACTTTTCAAGGTAAGTCAAGTGTACTATTAATTTGGCTAAGTTTTTGTTTTATATTGTAATCCATTTCAGCACAAATCAGAATTTGGTCTTGAAATTAAATAGACATGAAGATATATCTTTCTATGAGCTAAAAGACACCAATGCATTGCAAATTTGCAATGTAATGTGCTTGTAGAACAACTGTTGCTAAATAAAGGACTAAAGATCTGATAAAACAGAATCTCACATCAAGAGCAGTGCTTCAAGTAACGAACCGTCCATTCGGCCCCCGAGTTCCCAACGGTCCACAAGCCAACCTTCCCCACACATTGGTTGGCAAGCTAAGATGTATAATATAAGCACAACAAACTCGAGATGGGAAGCTTGCAATCATACCTGCATATGGCACACATGGCACACAGTTAGTACACTTTTCGGTAATTTGACATTCAACCCGCAATAAGCAATCTTGTCATGCCACATGAGTAGGGGAGTTCTCAAGGCCCATGACTCACTCCCCCACTCAATCCGCTAACACTTTCGTAGTGGAACGTGTGCCTCGCATTTTCACGCAATTTTCGTATTACTTTCTCTTTTACGTCAGTCGGTATGAAAGATTCTCCACAATTACGGCACCATTTCTCTGATGGTGTTCACAGTGCCCCTTGCACCTCTTCCCGTATTAACCTGTAGATGTTGCATTCGACACCAACTTTCATCCTTTGCACCTCTACATTGGTTCCTTGGATGGACGACTCCTCTAGCCACAGTGTGACTACGCATGTCAAAGCATTCAATACAAATGACCCTACATTTAATTTCTTTTGCAACGCCTTGTCAAGCTTCACAAAACAAACATTTTTGTAGTATGCAAAACTGCTTAACTCATGTCCCTACTTCCGTCATCCTAAAGCTTTCAATTCTTAATTCCGCTTGCTTGCCAACCGCTTTGCCACATGTCTCATGGCTTTCTCCCAGATTTGGCAGTCACCAAAATTTTTTCCGCAGGAATGCCCGCCATTAGTCTTAGGTAAAGCCAACAACGCAACGCTCGAAGCGGACCTGCTTTGATACCAATTGTAATGGACCGCCCTTCATCCCCTGAGTTCCCGATACTCCCCAGGGCAGTCTTCCCTACACATGGAACGATAAACGAAGATATATAAGTTCAATAAACTCGAGATGGCAATAAGTAATCTTGCCCTGCCAGTCTGCCACATGGGTAGGGGAGGGTAGGGGAGTTCACTAGGCCCGTGACTTTTAGCTACTAGTATACTTCTTAATACTAGTGTAATGCAGTAGATGAAAGCCTCTTTGTTAAAAATGTCTTGATCTAAGTTTTGCCCTTTAATGCCTTAGCTCTTAGCTAATGTACCGAGGAGAAGTTTCTTTGTAGCATTCTAGGTTATCATGAACAGTTTTTATTTCCAGAGCTTGTTACCCTCTTCATTGGGGGTTGTAGAGGGCGCTTAATCTTTTGAAAAACTTTGAATGTGGAGAAAGTATGAGTTAGGTGCAAACCAGGATCTCATGTTGGTGAATTCCAGTTTTCCTACAGAAGCTACAATTGTCAAATGGTAAGGGACACTGAAAGAAGAAAGCACAGAGAAATCAATTACTTTTAAGCAATGGCCTTGTAAAGTGGAATTCAAGAGCAATGGTTATGTTGGAACATGGAAAATAGTATTAGAATGAAAAGATTCTGAAGTCTTTCAGTGGTGCGAGAGATTTGAAAGATCTGGGAATTTTTATGTTACCCACCATCACCTTTCCATGTATATCATGTTTCTTAATGTCGATGACAGTGATATAGGAGACTTGCTCGAGAATGTCGAGGAATCGGTATTTATGTTCATTTTTTATTTGTTAGACAAAAGATGAAACTTTTTGATGATTTCCTTGTATTTTTTTTTTCTTTATTAGCTGTATCAAATGAGTCTGTCTATTTGATGTTGGTGGTTTACTTGATGTTTCATTATCAAATCTGCAAATTTACAAGTTTAGGATACCCCTTCTGCATCCTTTTTCCTGTGTACGATGTTTTCAATCATGAATAACGTATAGTGCAACATCATTTCTCACTTGGAAATAGGGGCGGCATTGGGGGGAGGGGTAGGCAAGGGAATCCTCCTTCCTTTTTCTTCTGCATCAACCTCTGCTTGGGAAGTATGCCAACTTATATGTACATCCCCTTCACGTGCACAGTTTGCACCTATTCTATTTTCTAGTCTGTTAAGTGTTTGTGCTTTGGATTATTTTTTATAGCCTTAGAGAATGCATTTCATTAAGTATGCAGAACTCTGATAATGAAGATGAAGACAGAAATACTATAGGTCAAGCTGGAAATTGTAATATAAATTTCTGTAATTCTTATAAAAGATAGGAGTAAGGCTCTGCTATAAACAGCAACTAGCCAGTGATAATAAAGATGTGATTCAGCAACAATGAAAATAAAGATAAATAGACATTCGAGATGTCCATTGCTCTCCCAAGGAAATACCAATTTTTGACTGCCCCTTTCTGAAACCATTTCCCCCTATTTATATCTTGTTGTCCTCCCATAATTTCTCTAACTGATTCTCTGATTGTGCACCCGTTGCATGTGAATTCATCATTTCATTCGTTTCCTGTTCTGCCCTTGTTCTATTGTTGTGCCTTTGATATTTAAATTGGACTGAGGGCCTAACAAACTCTCTTCTTATTGTTATATAAACTGCCAAAACTTTTCATGGCAGGTATGAAGGTCTTTACTACTGAAGAAAAAGAATTGATTATGGAGCCTTCTCTGAAATGGGCAGGGAATCCTAATGTCACACTGGGTGTTAAAGCATTCGGTCTAAAAGCAACTGTTCAGGTTGTGTGGTAATCTAAATGCTATGAGATAGTCTGTTGCTGACTTTTATCTTTGGTTCTGATGGTTTTAGACTCTTTGATTTACTTTGAAAATGCGAATTTGTAATTTGAATGTTGCAGGTTGTGGATTTGCAAATCTTTGCTCAACCACGCATCACCTTAAAGCCCCTTGTTCCAAGCTTTCCTTGTTTTGCTAAAATCTTTGTCTCTCTCATGGAGAAGGTACATGATGGTATTTTTAGGAATCAATTGTAATGACACAAAATATTTGAATCCTGGAGAACTGTTTCTTTTAATAGCTTGAGAGTAAGAATTTTCACGGACAGTATTGAAATGCTTTTAATCGAGTACAAAAATTTAGTAAAATCAACTGTTTCTTTTAATAGCTTGTTTATTTTTCTCTTGAATGGCGTACGTTGTTTTCAGCCACATGTTGACTTTGGACTTAAGCTTTTTGGGGCCGATCTCATGTCAATTCCTGGCCTTTACAGGTTTGTACAGGTACAATCCCTTTTCAATCAATTCAATTTAAAAGCTTATGATGTCTCATCTTGAAAACCGTGGCATTTGAAAATAAAATGAATATGAGCAGCAATTTCACCAATATAATGCTTTGACTCACTTGAGAACATTGGATGCATCAAAATTTAGAATTTATTCTGCATTGAATTGGTATTCAGAAAACTTGCGCATATCTCCCCTTGTGTGACTGGGAAAAGAGAAGGCTAGTCCAGGTTCCATATGTTCCCAGTTTTTGAGAGAATGTTTGGCTAAGCTTATAAGTAAATAATTTCTAATGAAAATAAGTTACTTCTTTTCGTAGCAAGGTAAGAGTTACTTCCAAAAAGATGGAACTATTTTTACTTACAATTAAGAGTAAAGTAAGTCATCATGTATGGAGAGAAAAAGTTGCATAAAGGTAACTTTAATTTTTTGAAGCTCAACCGTATATGTTTGACCGTAGTGTTATACTTGTTATCCGGAATTTCATCAGCTTAAAATGAGCTTTATGGGCATACACCTTTTGTTCCTCAACATTTACGTGCTATGATTGTTTTTAACCGGTTTAATTCTGATATTCATCAGATCACATGCACGCTAACATTTGTGTGAATCTCTTCTCTTCAGGAGCTTATCAAAGATCAAGTTGCTAACATGTATCTGTGGCCTAAAACCCTAGAAGTGGAAATTCTGGATCCAACCAAGTATGTTTTTCTTATATATAGATAATAAAATTGTAAAAACTTGCCCTCAAGAGGGTCTTTCGTACACGTACTAATTAATTTACATTGGACCTTTAGAGCTATGAAGAAGCCTGTTGGGATTCTCCATGTGAAGGTTCTGAGGGCAATGAAGCTGAGAAAGAAAGACTTGTTAGGTGCATCAGATCCCTATGTGAAACTGAAAATCACTGAATCTAAGGCTCCGTCAAAGAAGACTACAGTGAAACATAAGAATTTGAATCCTGAATGGAATGAGGAATTTAGTATTGTTGTTAAAGATCCAGAATCGCAAGCACTGGAGCTTATTGTTTATGACTGGGAACAGGTACATGTTTCCCATTACGGGTTGGAACTTTGTTATTTTATTTTTACCTGGTTATTCTCCTCTTTACCCAAGTTGTTTGTATCACTCCTCAGGTGGGTAAACATGACAAGATGGGTATGAACGTAGTTCCTCTAAAGGAACTTACCCCTGATGAGCCGAATGTCATGACACTGGATCTCCTCAAGAACCTGGATCAAAATGATGCTCAAGATGATAAGTTCCGTGGACAGCTTGTGGTAGAGTTGACATACAAACCTTTCAAGGAGGGTGATATGTTGAAAGATCTTGACAATCCATTGCAAAAGGCTCCTGAAGGCACACCACCCGGTGGAGGGGTTCTAGTGGTTACAGTCCATGAAGCACAAGATCTTGAAGGAAAGCACCACACTAACCCATATGTGCGTATCACTTTCAAAGGAGAGGAGCACAAAACTAAGGTGCGTAACTAACTTTTATCTTTTCTTGTGCTTGTTCTGACTTTGCTAAAAGAATAATCTCTTAAATTGGTTGGAAGTGCAGTTATAAATTGTTTTATCAATACTAGTGACCAAGCTTCACACTTTGTAGATCTTCTGTAATTCATGTTCATATGAATATTACCTCTAGCAATTAATGACATAGAGAAGATTGGACAACACTCAGACATTTTACCAAAAAATAAAAGTTAAAATTTAAAATGAGAGTATGACCCTTGGCATGGAGTTATTGTAGATATCATAAACTGTCATTACATTTGCGGCTAAAATAAAGTAAATTCTTTTGTCCCTGGTTCATTGATAACAATTCACCATTTGTTTAACTGCCCACCATAACCTTTGCATAATTGTAATTGTCTCTTACACAACTTGATGTTTACATATGATTTCTTTTGTTGCAACAGCATATAAAGAAAAACAGAGATCCAAGATGGGAGGAGGAGTTCACATTCATATTGGAAGAACCTCCTTTGAAAGAGAAGCTACACGTGGAGGTACTCAGCACCTCAACAAGAATTGGTCTGCTGCATCCCAAGGTATATTGAGCACTTTTCTTGCACTACTGAACAAATAGTTGCTTACAACAAAATTTTGTGTTTTAACTGCAAATACGAGAAACAATGGCCAAAAAATGCTCATAAATGTTCTATTGCATTGATACACCGTCCTTCCAAAGCGATGGTGCAAGGAAGGCTCAATAAGAGAAAGGTTCCGATAAATAAAGAGGCTACTAGAATTGCTTGCTATTTACACCTGCTTTTTATGGGGACTAAACTGTCTGTATTTCACTATTTTGTTTCAAAAATTAGGAAACATTGGGATATGTCGACATCAGTCTCGCAGATGTTGTCAACAACAAAAGGATCAATGAGAAATACCATCTCATAGATTCAAAGAATGGAAAGATTCAAATCGAGCTGCAATGGCGTACATCATCTTGAGGCCGATCATCTCTCTTGAAACATCACCTCGAGCCTGGGGAGAGATTTGTGTGATGACAAATATATTGTCTATTTTGGTCATGGTTGTAGCAAAATCTTTGTATGTTGCATGTGTATAGAGGCTAAAGCTTGATGTGAGGCGAATTATTGTATTTTCATTTTCTTTGTGCAAAATAAAATGGTATGTTGTCTGGAAAAATGTGGGAACCCTTTTTATCAACCAATCTTCATGAAAATTATTCTGATTGTTTTTCATCTCATTACATGTTGAAATCACTAGATGGTATGCACAGAATTTGTTGATGATTATCGTGGTATTCTCTAATTTCACCAAGCTTCGATTTTCATGTCGAATACAAGTTATCACAACAAGGAGACGGGATGGGGTTCTTACTTGGTTGTATGCTCGGCAATTTAATTGAATTACACGACAAGTAATGTATGTGCGCGGCGATTTAATTGAATGGATCACATAATGGTGTCCATAATGTACATGTGGCGCCCCCTATATGTACATTATGGACACCATTATATGATCCATAATATACATGTAGCATTATTCTTAATGGAATTTCTATCTATTTATAATTTAATACCATACAAATTTTTTAAAAATTTATTTTCAATTATACTTTCTCTCGATAAATAATTTAATACATGGATTAATAAAAAAAAAATATTTTTAATAAAATCCTTTCCCAAAAAATTTACGGATCAGCGAAAATTTACGCAATCCATCTGTAATCGAACGGCAGAAACCAATGAGCCCAAACAAAAAGCCCAATGCTCCAGTCATCATTTTCATGAGCTCTGTTCTTCTTCTCCTTTATTTATGTGCCAGTCGTTAAATTATCTTATCTCATCGTCATCAGTACCAGACTAGATTTTTCAGAATTCCAATGGCGAAGCCTATCATCGATACGGAGTACCTTAAGGAAATCGAAAAAGCTCGCCGTGAACTCCGCGCTCTTATATCCAACAAAAACTGCGCCCCTATCATGCTTCGCTTAGCGTATCATCTCTCTCTATCTAATTACTATTTTGGGTTCTTTTTGGTGTTTCGGAAATGATCGAATTCAAGTTAATTGCTTGGTTTTGTTTGTATTGAATCTAAAGGTGGCATGATGCGGGGACTTATGATGTGAACACGAAGACCGGAGGTCCCAATGGTTCGATTCGCAACGAGGAGGAGTATACTCATGGCGCTAACAGTGGATTGAAAATCGCTCTCGACTTTTGCGGTTAGTTTGCTCGTTTTCACGCTTTAACTTCTGTTTGACTATGATATTTTTTTGTCTGTTGAATATCTACAATTCCTTTATCTATATAGATTTTATTCATTGTACTACTTGTTATGAAAAAAATTGCCATTTTGGTGGAAGAAATATTTGTTGTAATATTATCTTCAAGGGAATGGAGAAAACAACAAAAAAGAAAGAATCAAGAAAGCTAAATATGGTAGAAATGCTCAACCATGAGATTATTGTCCTCAAACGATATTTGCTCCCTCGAGGATTTAATTGGTGCTTAAAGGGACTCTTGGCAAATGATTTGTAGGATTAATCATGCCTTGATAAAGAAAATACTTAAGCACTTGTATTTATCTTCCAAAACTTGAGAACACTTTGAATGTTTGAATATGTAAATGAATTGGATCTAAAAGCACTCTAATATGGTTTTGATGGTTGATTTATTATGTTTGTAATTGAAATCTGTCGCCTATTTATAGACTTCAATTCACCATCCTCGAAATAATACCATACTAACATGAAAAGTTGAGTATTTTATGAAAAGCCGCCTAGAATCAAACCAGAAAAAACCAGCCTAATGACTCTTTTTTGGTCCATGCGTACGCATTGTAAAAGTTTTTTCTCTTCTGTTTCTGCTGGATCAAGCCATACATATGCATGGTTGAATAGCTTGTGTATGCATGGGCAAAACTCAAATTGCCCAATTTTGATTCCAAAACCAATTCATCTCATTTGGATCTAGTTTATCACATTTCATCCATTTCATTAGACCCAGATTTAATCTTGAACAATAATTATAACAATTTTTTTCGGATTTGATTGACAAACATATTCAGTTTCTCTAGCAAGAAATGATTTACATTTTATATTGAATGGAGACCTTACTAATGGATTGCTTGGTGTCTAATTGCAGAACAAGTAAAGTCTAAATGTCCGAAGATCACATATGCAGACATATACCAGGTAGCTATGCCAAATGTTGAATTCCATGGAATTTGATGTGTGCGAAATTGTTATATTTTTCGATTTGTGAACTGGCTTTGTCAAACATCTATCCTGCAGTTGACCTAAAGGATATAGCTTGAATTATGACCTTGATTTACTATTAATAATTTTTGTGGTTTTAAACAAGGATTGGAAATTGATTTACTGAGAGTTATACTTTTGGGACACCAGTTATGTTTGCATGTTGAGATGATAGTATGCAAAAAAATGAAGCTTAAACGTTATGGAGGGAAATAATAAGTTTATTAAACCACTTATTCGCTGCTGGTTATGTTATATATTAGCTGCTAGTGACAATTAGATGTAGGTTGCTAATTTTTTTAGATGTTTAGTTTACTTGAAAAATAATTGCTAGGCAAGTGCTGATTATCTTCAATGATATTGATAATAAGAGAGGTGGTCATAATGAAAGAATTGGTTGACTAGAATTTTGAATGCTATAAAACTGGATATTATCATTGTGGTCAAGATCAGAAGGAGAATTGACGTTGGTTGAATTGAACAAGATAGGAATTTATGGATCTGGTGTTAGATATGAAACAGTTGAATTGAAGCAGATGCTATATGACTATCATTACCCTGTTTGACCCCCATTTTTGGAGGAAAATGTGTTTTGGAATAGTGATTTTTTGGAGAATGTACGGTTAAAAAATAAGGAAAAATTTTGGGTTTATATGTAAAATTAATTTATGGAAGAATGTATGGTTGAAAATGAATTTTTGGAAAAAGGAGCCCAAACATGGGTTAAATTCACTCTATTTAACGACTCTGGGCAATTCACCTTAGTAATTACAATCAGTTGTGGTGTTAATTAGTAGAATCTTAGTATTGAACTTTGAAATAACAGTCAAATTTAGCACCTAAAATTTGCCTTTAAAAATGTGTATATATCATCCATCTTCCTCTGAGTCAGTGCCATGTATGCGTGAAGCAGGTTGATGCATGTATTATTCTAACCTCCTTTTTTTCTGTTTGCTGCATTTCGCAAACATATTCCTGGAAAAAGGCGGCGCCCATTGATGGATATATTAAGAGTAAACTAACATGCTAATAACATATTTTGACTGTAGCTTGCTGGTGTTGTTGCTGTTGAGGTAACTGGGGGCCCCACAATTAATTTTGTTCCTGGTAGAAAGGTATGCCAATCTATCTTATAGAGAGAAATCAATTAGTCTTGTTCCACAAATCTAGCTATTCGTGCATTGAAACCAATTTCTAGCCCACTTGGATTCCCTTCTATTTGCATGCTATATTAATGGCAACAAGAACATTGTTGACACTAGATATCTTGTCTTTCTTTCAGGATTCAAGTGCTTCTCCTAAGGAAGGGCGACTTCCAGACGCTAAAAAAGGTTGTTGAGTGAATCTCCTTTAAGATAAAGATCTTGAAATATCACCTCTTCTCCCCTGCTTCCATGGTCCTCCGCATCAAAGAAGAAAATTCCTAAATCTGAATATTTGCATTAGCATTTGGTTTTCTCGATTTCCTCTTTAATTCTGAAATTTCAATTTTCTTATCATGTAAATCTCGTCTACTATTGATTTAATTTTGCAAATCAATTGAACAACTATATCTGTTGTTGCAGTAGTTCTGTTGGTTCATAGGACATAATAATTTTTTTTCCTAGCACTCCTATTCTTCTATACAAAAGGTTCAAGGATATTATCTTCTTTCAGCTGAGGAATAGTGCTTGTCTTGATTGAATTAAGGTAGTGCAACAAAGCATATTTTTCATTTAGTTGATAGTCACCTTTTCTTTCTCTTCAAGTTCCCTAAAAGTCAAGTCCACTTGGCACTCATGGGCTGGGCTTCACAAGTGCTACAATGGCAATTACAATGGGAAGCACGA
>CAIGRS010271151.1:0-12061 GCA_903798395.1 Fraxinus floribunda | reverse complement strand
GTATTAAATGAATGGTGTCATAATGTGTTCGATGAGATCTTTGATGAAATCATTTATTAAATGTATTGCCGTACATCAGGATTAAATATTCCAGTTAAATGTTCATTGTACAATGTTGGGTTACAAAATTAGGTTACAACCTCCCACAAGGGAGGTGGGACCCACTATTATTTTAATCGCAGGACCCACCTCTCCTGTGAGTGGTTGTAACTCAATATTGTGCATGTAACATTGTTGATTTTGTAAATGTTTCTTAGATCTTGTTATGCTTACATAGCAATGCTGTCACAATGGACAACGGTCTCATTTGTCCATTATAACATCCCCTATAAATTTTGCTACGTACGCATAACAAAATTCATGTTTCTTATTGAGCTTGAAAAGTTTTACAAGTTGTCATGAACTTTTTCAATTCTTTTTTAAGTTGACATTGAATTTTAAAAGTTTTTAAAAAATTTCATTAAATTTGCAATGTTATTCAATCAATCTGTGACTTATCATTTTGAAAGTTAATGGGTTTGTGTCTTGACACCATCTACGTCTCAAGAGAATCTTTCAGTGACATGTTTTTGTCCGCTTTCTAGTTATTCAGAAAAAATGAGCCACCATTTCAGGTACATCTCCTTGTTTCAACTCTTCCCTTCGAGCCTGTTTGTTATTAATTAAAATTAAAAATATAATCATTATTAAATCTCACCCGTCTAATAAAAAGTCAATAATTATGACTAATTTTTTAATTTTAATCTGTAACAAACATGCCCATGTTTGGCACTTTGCATACTTTGCCCTCTTTGATTAGGACTGGACAAAAGTCCAGAATCGAACCGGACCAAACCGAACCGAGCGGTTCTTCATAAATTAAATACTCGAACGGGTACCCAGTTGAGAACCGAACGGTTTGGATCGGGTAACGGGTCTAGACCAAGAACCAAAGAACCGAATAAGACCCGAAACTAAATAATTTTTTTTTTAATATTGGATTAATTAAATTTTTTAAAACAAATTAACACATAAATATAGCCAAATTTATTTTTTATAATATATTTATTTACTAGTCTAATGAAGCTCATTTGAAAAATTATTTACAAAATCCAATTTGCTATTTAGTAGCCTGTTCAACCCCATTTTAAAAAATTGAAACCCAATTTGCCATTTATAACTTTATATAAAATTAAAACAAATTTTCAAACCCTTACCCTGTGCACGATCTNTGAAGCTCATTTGAAAAATTATTTACAAAATCCAATTTGCTATTTAGTAGCCTGTTCAACCCCATTTTAAAAAATTGAAACCCAATTTGCCATTTATAACTTTATAAAATTAAAACAAATTCTCAAACACTTACCCTGTGCACGATCTTTTGTCGAGTTCTTCCAAACCCTTACCTTGTACACGATCTTTTGTCGAGTTCTTCCAAATGAATTATTAATGTGGATCATCGATATTTTAATATTAGTATCTACTTTTTGGTATTTGTGTTAATTGAATTAATCTTATTGAACATCTTGCTATTTATATGTTTTTAAATTATGCTAAGTTAATTTGTAAAAATTACGAATGAAAATGTCATTAGTTGTATTTATGTAGTGTTGTTGTAAATGTTAAAAAAATTTAATTATGATATGGAACCGAACCGAACCGAATGGAACCGAATCCGAACGGTTCCATAATTATATTTAGACCCGACAGTTCCATTTATTAAATACTCGAATTGGAACCGAAAAAACCCGAACCGAATCGACCCGACCCATGGCCAGCCCTAATCAATACCATATAAAGCTAGAAATAAATCAAAATATAAAAAATACGAAAATATGCTCAAGGAAACCAAAAACTATCTTACCAATCCATAGTAAAACAAATTAACAAAGTTAAAAGCCCAACTCGCAAACAAACATAAAGTTGATTAATAAGTAACAAATAATAAATCGTCAAAGTAGTAATCACATAACAAAAAATTATAATCTACTATTAGATTTAGAACAAAGCCCAAGTTTGGATCTATATGAGAATCATGTCACATTTAATTTCCCATTTGTAAAACACTATTAGACTTCAAGAAAAGCGGAAGTTTTTATCTTTATGAGAATCATCGGCATATTTGATTCTCTTATTGCTATCCACCATTAGAATTAGGAAGGACCAAAGAGTTGGATCTCTTTGAGAATCATAAGGAAATTTGATTCCCCGTCATTTGGGAAGCACGAACACGACGTCGATGTATCGATGTTCAACATGTATCGAACACTGGTACGTCTCTAACTCGTCGTCGCGCGTGTATGAGGTCCTTGTGACGTGTTTGAGACAAAGAAATGAAGACGACAGGAAGAAAACAGTAAGTAAAACAGATGGCTTGAAGCAATGCAGACTACGACTGTGAAGAAGAAATGCAGACGGTGATGAATAAATGAAGAGACATGACTGAAAATAAAAATAAAAAAGAGGAAATGTAGAGACGGTGGAGTCTATAGAAGTAAACCAATGAAATTTTCAATTCAGATTGTTGGGCCCGATAATATTAAATGCACGGTAAAATTTCTTTTCTTAGTATATATTTAATTTACTTTTTTTGTAGCTATATCATTTAACAAAGCAACAAGAAAAATTTATGTGGATTAATTTTTTTACCATTTTACCCCTAATAAAAAATCAAACTTACAAAAAAAAGTCAAATCATTTCTTCCTCGTAGTATTATAATCGTGTCAACGATGTATCATGTCGTAACTTTTAAAAAAATCATGTCAGCGTCTCCAACCCATATCATGTCGAACACTCGTGTCTGTTTTGGTGCTTTTTAACCCAACATCCTCATGATCTAAGAAGCATCGACACGAACACCTCGACACACAATTTTATGAAAAAGTTCAGACATGATACATTGTTGATACGTTGATTAAAATATCATTTTTTAATTAATTTTTAATTTAATTTGACGAAATATTGAAGATGTACCGTGTTCGAAACGTGTCGAACACCGATACGTCGATATCGATAGCGTGTCGGTGTTTCCGAGCTCATGATTATCAACTTTTTCACATTCTTTTTCCTCATCCTCCATTAGCAATGGTGCCTTCACCTTTCCCTTCCCCAAAACTAATAACTTCCTTATACAAGTACATAAAAAAGAAAAAAGAAAGAAAACAAAAACAGGACACCAACATGAAAATTACAAAAGATAGATAAGAGTGAAGCTACGAGAATGTCTCGTGTGATCGGCATTCTGTTGTCAAAAAGTTGCAATGGGAATGGCAAAAAAGAAAAAATTCCCTTAAAATGTCCATTATAAATAGCACAGCAAGGAAAAGACAAACAAGCACACACCATGTTTCCGTGAGGCTTATTGTAAGACGAGGAGCAATAATCAAAGCGTAGCTTTGAGATATAACCCCTGTTTGAGCCACATTATAATTTTCATTCTCATTCTTCTACTCATTTTCAACCACATATTCTTCGATAAAATAATATTTTCCATTACATCAATAACTTTTCCTTCTTTTTCAACTACATATTCACCAAAAAAATGCATTCTTTCCATTTTAATGCGCATCAAACAGGGGCATATATAGTGAAATCTCACACGAGGAATTCAAGCATTTATCAAAACATTGGTGCTACTCATATAAGATGCTATTGTCCGCAAGGACAATTAATAAGCAGGTTCTAATATGTTTATCACGCTCACTGTTCAGGTAACAAAGATACACCCTAATGTCAGTTCTATTACTGAAAATGATGTGCCAAAAAATAAATGGGTAAAGAAATTCAGCTTCCATTGTTAATTTCCTTTCAGTTTTTACGCAATGGAACTCTTCTTTTTTTGTGGGAATATTTCCTAACACGAACTTATCAAAGACAGATAAGTCATTATTTTGACAAAAAAGAGTATCAAGATGGTAACAGAACGCATATACAAGGAAGGATGATTACAGATTTCCAAGAAAGCATTGGAGTATTAACAACAAATTATCCACTCAAATACCTAGAGAACAATAAACCCCTTTTAAAGAAACTACCTATTCTTTAAACTGGCTACAATGATAATCTCTGAAAGTAGGTCCAACTATAAGAATTACAACAATGCAAAATCTACTACTGTTCGAAGTGTACCTGCGAAAAATTGACAATTACAGGAAGGATATGTGCAACACAATCTTGAGGCTCCAATAACTTGCCAAGAGCAGCACAGCCCTCAACAGCTAGTAAGCGAACAGAATCTTGATCTGAAAAGAGGCATTAATGAAGTGCATATTAGCTCAGCAACCAACCTTTGTATTTCATCACTACTCACAAATATATTAATAATTTGGTGAGAGAGGAGAACATCCTCTCTCTCCATAATATTGATCCACCTGAAGTGGCTTTAAATAATGTATGATTCAGGGTTCAATCTCATCTATAGACCACATCCTTGATCATCAAATAAAATGTTAATCTCACCTATATAAATATTAAGATGAGCACACTAGCTGAGCATTTACACTAAGCGGGCACGTTGAATAAAACATTTATGTTTTCGAGCACTTCACTCAAAATTCTCTGTAACTGATAACTGAAAAACTTAATCCAAGATTTTAACATGTTTATAATGATAAACTAAATTAAATATGTAGTTTTTGAATTGTGATGATTGAGAAAAGAAGAAACTATAGTCTATAGCTGTTATAGTTTCTCAGATCACGTTATAAGCAACTAAACAACCAAAGGTGCCACCGGTCTTGGGTAATTACTCTCATTAACATCTCTTTTCACGATCCAATTAAATGTTATCCTCTTTTAGTTTTCTTGTAATCAAAAGCTACAAAAATTTCTGCTAAAATTTCTCTCTAGTAAAAGTACATTTTGACCCCAAAAGTAGAGCGTTTCCTTGATGTCTTCCACATTCCCTGAGCATGTCCACCTCATCATTGATAAAATATTCCAAGAGCCCATTTCTAAAAATGTTAAATTCTATATCAATGCATTGTACCCATGTGAGGTGAGGCAAAAGCATCTAGGCACTTTAAAGCTTATGCCTCAACATAAACACTAGAATAATTTTAAAATTCTAAAATTTATCCCTAATGAACATAAATCAAATAAAGAACCCATGAAAAAAATTTCAACAAAATTAGAAGTCCAATGTTCAACTAAAAACATAAAATGATTAACAAGGTAGTAACTACTATATTAACAAACTAGTAATATAATAAAAAACTAGAACTAAAACATTATAAAACAAATCAAACTACTGACTATAAAATTTTGTTTCATGAGAGGAGAAAACAAAAACAAAAACAAAAAAACAAGAAAAATATAAGAAAAAGAAGAGTGAAGTTACGAGTTGCTTGACACCAACGTCTATCACTAAGAAGTTGCTAATTCACTTGGGTATTTGGTGCAAGATGCAACAGGAGAATTGTAGAAGGAAAAAGGGAAGAGAACAAGAGGGGGAGAACAGAGAATAAGAGGGAGAGAACAGAGAGAAATAGGCGGAGAATGTTAATTTACTTCATTAACAAAAGTTGTTTTACTACAAAGCAAAAGACCCTTTATATAGGGTTTCAAAAGACACTATTCTAAGGAAATAACTATGATGCTGGGACTCAAGTATGTGTATTGAGTACGGATATGTATCTAAATGTCAGATCTTTTATTTTCTAATATGTAGAATACGAAGACATGACTAAAAAGAATCCAAATTTCGGATACAGATACGTAAGTACGTCTTTCAAATTTCACTTTTGAATCTCTCAGAAATTCACATGTAAAATGTTCAATAATAATTAAGAGACAAATTGTTAAAAGACATAACATGTCACTTAAAACCAACTAGAAATTCATACTAAAGTCTAAAGCACAATAAAAGCATAAATTTACGGGACAAAAGCACAAAATTAAAATAGAAGTTAGAAATGACATAATTAATTACAATTGTCATACCCTCTTGAAAATTGAAGGATCCACCCCATATTGCATACATATACCCATGTCGTGTCGATACGGGTATGCCGACAGGAATGTCAAGTCCGAACATCACAGGGAAATAATATAAAACCAACTCTAATTATGTTTCATTAAATAAACTTTAAAATTGGAAACTAAATATACTATTATCTATTCTAATATTTCATCATTTCTCCTTGACTGAGAGAACTCGACTTTGACAAGATAAACTGCAACATCTTGGCCAAGGAGGGCGATCTGTCTTCCTGACCAAGTAACGGAATGATCGATTTGCTAACGGAATCTAAAACATACTCCCAAGAATCAAATCTGACCAAAGGGGGCGATCTTTCCTTTTAACCAAGTAGCGATCAAGAATCCCATTTAGCAACATGTACAACTCAATCATAAAAACAACAGTATCCCCATGAGAAGCATAATGTACTAGCATAGTAAATTGGCCAGAAGAAATAAATGAGTGGAACAATGATGGCTCAAATGGATCACAATAAGGAAATAATTCTACTATATTGAAAACAAAACATTCATTCAAGTGTAGTGGCCAGTCAATTAGTTCAAGTTCAAGTGATTGAACCAGTTTTTTCTTTATATGTTTTGGAAATCATGCCAAAGAAACACGCAACAAGACATAAAAAAAAATCATGAGGATATTTGTGCCTAAAAAGTGCTTTAAATGCAACGTCATAAATATCATGATGGAAAACAATAATTTTGAGACTTGGCATGAAAATCAACAAAATACAAAGCTAAAGCAATATAACAATAATTAGTAGGCAACAACCAAATGTCGATACGAAAAGTATGTGAACGAACCATGACCCCATAGGTTGGCTTGTCGATAAACTTCATCTAAGGATTGGGGTGCAAGCAAGTCATGATATATGAATTTAGGATTTAAACTATTGATAAACCTAGACGTTGAAATGTGGGGAGCTTCATAAATATCACAACTATGCAATAACTCTTCGAAATGTGCTAGATATCCCTAATAGTGGATATACCTTGTTTACAATTTAAGAAGAATTGGTCTAGTGATTGAGATAGTACACACAAGAGCACACGAGCGTATTTATTATTTAATATCCGCTTCATTTCATCCTACGAAGTGACAGGACGTTGTCGTTGACCTAAAATATTAATGTTGTGTAAAAATGACTTCCAATAACACCTAGCTAATCCGACAAGTAACATATTAGTATGACAAAGATGACGTGAGTCACTTAAATAGCGAAAGTCAAAGAATGTCACAAAAATATCGAGCCAATCAGTAAATGATTAAGGGCCAATGAGACCTAGGTGAATTGCAAGTTGCCTAGAGGGGAATGTTTGTTTCTGACAAAGGTCCTAGACGTGGAATAATTGCACGAATAAGTGGAAGGGAAAAGTATATGATCGTGATAGTGACCGAATGACATGTCATCGGTGTGAGTTATATAAATTGTAATTCGTATGATATGACATTTTCTTTTTCTCACTTTTTATTTTTTATTTTTTTATAGATGAGGTTAGGCAGACCACTAATCACCTAAATAGAAAGTAAAGCTTTCAAATGCAGAATTGATATACCTCAGGAGAACCAAACGGGGCAAACAGTGCACAAAAAGAAGATTTATTTTGAATCTAACCCGGTAGTAAGCCCCCAAAAGTACGAACTATATGAGACAAAAACAAAACTAAAGGTTGAGACCCCAGATTTTCTTGCACTTGTGCGCATAGAGAATCCCAAAATTGACTCCAGTCTGAAAGGTCCAAATCTCTAGTAGCACAAAAATGAATAAGTAGCAAAAATTCAACTAATTTGGGATTTGGGAAACTTGTGTTGGCGGAGAATAGGTGGTAATTAAGTTGTGGATTGGAGGTTTACTGGAGCTAAAACAAGAGCCGGCGGTTCGTTTTCGATTTTTTTTTCTTTTTTTTAACTAAGAAAACGGCTACCTTAATTGCTGTCGAGACGTTCTTTTTGGTGTTTTTGTTCTGTTCAAAGGTCTTTATGTATAAAAGGTTATAGGGGTATGGATGGTGGAAGATTGCGGTCTGTATATGGATTGTATGAAAACGAACGGTGGATTTTTGAATTTGAGAACGAATGATGTTAGGCCAAAGGAAAATGAATTGCTTTGATACCAAATTGGTGCAAAATTGGTGCAGGATGCAAGAGAATTGTAGGAAAAAGGAAAATGAAAGAGGAGAAAGGAAGGGGAAAAGAGAGTAGAAGAGGGAGAAAACAGAGAGAAATATGGGGAGAACG
This sequence comes from Fraxinus floribunda, assembly GCA_903798395.1. Lineage (NCBI taxonomy): Eukaryota > Viridiplantae > Streptophyta > Magnoliopsida > Lamiales > Oleaceae > Fraxinus > Fraxinus floribunda. The sequence goes on along the minus strand of CAIGRS010271151.1, from coordinate 3,869 downwards.
TTGATTTATTTCATTATCAAAGGTTGTTTTAGTATAAAGCACATGACCTTTCATACGAGGTTTCAAAAGACCTTATTCTAAGTAAGGAAAATTATGTTTCCTAGAATAAGCTTTAAAATTGGAAACTAAATATACTATTATCTATTTTAATATTCCATCAGTATCAAACGTCAATTGTGGGAGTAGAAGGCTTGAGCAGCTTTTCCAAGTTATTTGTTTCTTTAAAGGCCAAGAACTTCAATTGTACTATTCTCTAGTCAACACTCAACAAAATCTTTCTTTTTAACTTTTGGGATTGGATTGTGTTCGAACAACTCAATAAGATGATGAACCATGAAATCAGCCCAAAACGCTGTAGTGATAAAATGAAGACTAGAAAGGCCAGGACTATAGAGTGCACGTCTAAGAGCTTGAAACTTATGTTTGACAAGGCTCTTCATAAGTGCATCACTAAACTGGAATAAATTTACATGTTAGTGTCTGTATCTGCAGTATTCATGTTTCCAATTCCTTTTGGATTAAATATCAAATGTATAAGCAATTCATTGAACCATGATAACTAACACTTCGTTACAGAGGGATTTTCCCTCTCCTCATAAACAACTCTTGATAGGTTTTCTAAAGCCAACCCATATACATTTAGCTTATACACATCTCCAATTGCTCAGAGGACAATATCTTTGTCTACTGTAACTAAAAAATCATGCAAAGCAGTAACTAAGAAATTAATTACCATCCTGAGTAAGATCCTCAAACATCGACATGATATCAGTCTTGAGATAAGAAGCTTCAACAGTAGCAGCAAATTTCCCCAAGTTAGTTGCAGCAGCCCTTCTAACCATTGGCATATCATCTTGACACAGTTGGCTGTATATTGACCTTAGTTCTGTCTTTAACACATCTGGGGCACTGGGGTAAGCAACATGAAACAGTCCACAAGCAGAAACTCGAGCTGTAAACCACTCACCAGCTGCCAGCCTCTGTAAGCAAAAATTACATCATGTCCAAGCATAAAAGATAAACAAAAAAAGAAAACAGAAATGCTATAATTGGCAATACTGGATACTTCATCAAAGAAGTTAAACATAAAACTTAATAAAAGCAATACACATACTACTGTAACAAACAAACAAAACTAATTCTACTAGCCACCCCCTGGGAGTAGCATGCTATGCCAAAGGCAGTACAACTACTTCTTCAGTTTCCTTCTCTCACCATGTGTGTTTGATCCAAAAAGGCATCTTAAGAGGTGCATGTTCCCTATTTAAAGCAATATCTAGAGGAAGAGAATATGAGTGTTCCTAAATGAGAACATATTGTCAAGACTTGGTAAAGGAGAAAAATAGCAAACCAGAAGTCTAGCATACATCACATGATGATATAACAATTTGTCATCAAGCCCAAAATGTACCAGCACATTCCAACTTGACACCTAACAGAGATAAAGTTGCAGAAACAGCACCATGAATAATGAACAAAACATGAGTTATTTATCTCACCTTCACAAGAGGGATAAACCAATTGACCAAATCATTTTCCCTCATCTGTAATCCAATTCTACACAATGACTCCACAGATTTGTCCCTCACACAAGTCTCCTCAACGGTGCAAAGGTTTTCCAGAGGTGGGAGCAACACATGAGCATGCTCCACCCCTCCAATATAAGGAATAAACACGCCCAGTTCTTCGGCCATTGCAAGCAGCACCTCATCATCATCATCATTGTTCTCACTTAAAAATGGGATCAACTCTTTCCGGGTCCTGTCCTCCCCTAGTGCACGTGAAATGGTGGATAGTTTACGTATAGAGTTCAACCGCAGTTGCACATCATCATTCTTTAGCTCATCAATAAGTACTGCTATTGGATACAATGGCTCATCCACCATAGACATTGTGTCTCAAATAAATTTGTTGAGCAGCAATTGAGCTAAAATGGAAAATATAAATGGGTCAGAAACATGAAATAATATAAGAAAATCAAATTGCATTCATAAAATGAAAGGAAAAAAAAAAAAAAAGAAATCCAACATCTTGATAATCATAACGAGATGGAACTATTTTATGGAGAAAATAGTAAAAGTTTCAGAGCCGAAAATCTAATGAAGTTACAGAATCTGTTTTAGAAACACAATATACAGGTCTCTCAAAAAGAGAAAACTAAAGCTCAATAATCGTATTCCAAAATCCTCAAAACCTTGATGAATATAACCCATCTAGCAAAAATTAATATGAATTTCCAGAAAGAGCTTAGACATGGGAAAAAACTGTTTTTTTTTTCCTAGAAAACTTCTGTAGAATCTCAGATTCCAATAAATGGATAATGGAAGAAATGATTTAAAAAAAATTTGAACCGGACATTCACTCGAGAAATTTAATGCATCATCCGCATAAGTGGAATTTCTAAATTTCTTAAGCGGAGAACAAAATAAAGCAAAGGAAAACTGCCACCCAGTTGGAAAAACCAGAGATGTCGACCACAACGAAGATTTAAATTCTCAGAAATTAAAAAAGGAATTAATATTCGCATATACGTACCTAATGAGTATGTGTAGAGAGAGAGAGAGAGAGAGAGAGAGCAGAGATTTACCTGAGGCAATGATAGTCGGATTTGAAGACTGCGTGTTAGGGAGAGTGATACTGATACAGAGAGATGTACGAACTTTTCTGTTCGAACCTGCTTTCATGTACTCGTTCTTGTTTGAGGGGGCTAAGGGTACTTTTAGGATTGGATTAGCCAACAAGTCAAATTCTCATTTTGACTTTTCAACTATTTTTTTTTTTTTTTTTGTACTCAGATATCTCATCTTAGTTAAACTAATTTTCTGAACCACCAGCCACCGACCACTCAGTAACTGACGAAAGTAAACTGCGGGTTATGCCCAAATTGACCAGGGTTCAAGCACCCCCCTTATACTTCTGACCCCAAGGGAGCCTTCCTCCATAGTTATTACATCATCAAACTGCTCCACCCAATATTGATTATTATATCACTCAACTGCTCCAACTAGAAATCGAACTCCCCACGCTGAGCTTGCAGGCCCAGCAATGCTCTTCCTTTGCTAACTTGGATGTGCCCCGGGGGACAACTATTTTATATTTTTAAATTGTCTATTAGAGGTTAAAAACAAAAATATTCTTAAATAAGTTATATAATTACAAAATATTATTTTGTTTAAAAGACAATTTTATACTTTTAGTTCACAATTGAAAATCAAACACTTCTTACTTAAAATTTCAAAATCATTATTCCAACACAAATAAAAACTCTCTCAACTTTCATCTTTTTTAACTTCAACATCTCTGAAATTTATCAAACGCTGAAGAATGAAATATTTTTTAATATCAATACCTTTGAATCAGTAAGTATATTTACGTATATTTTATTTCGTTTTCGTTAAATTTTTATACGTTTTAATTGATAAAAACAACCGGAAAATATTTTACGTTACTGACTGTAACAGTCGGACATGCGGTTGTTTCCTACTATTTTCAGGCTCTTCGGCCATTTTTTTTTTAAAAAAAAAAATTCTGTTGCCCCAGTCGAGTCGAATGATTATGTATTTTTTTTTTAAAAAAAATTGTGTTTTATTTTGTAGAAATGATTGTAATGTCAGTTTGTTTTTTATGACTTCGAATTAAATGAGAATGACCAATGGATATGGAGATGGACAAGTGATAAACATGATGGTATTCCAATTTTCATAACGGAGAGTACAAAATAAGCGAGAATGTATCATGATTTACAAAACAAGATGAATGTCGATCCCTCACAGTACGATATGGAACTGATATCTCGATTCAAGGATGATTCATCTATTCCGATTCCACCTATGAAGGTTACTTGTAATAAAAAAGTGAATTATCTATTT
>CAIGRS010271149.1:0-11545 GCA_903798395.1 Fraxinus floribunda | reverse complement strand
CAAAGCTGCAGCCCGTGACACAAGGGGTGGAAGGTAGATTTAAATAGACAACTTAATAAAGTTGATACTTCAAGATAGATTCCAAATCAAAATATTTAAATAAACATTCAATCCGTTTAAAATAACAGCAAACAAATTATTTATTTGAAAGCTTACTTTTCATTTGTTTCTCATTATTCCAAAACATTATTTGTTACAGTAAGATTCTCCACCACACATTCACCTAATAAAATATTCTACACGTTGTTTGGTGGGAATAAAAATTAGATTTTTAGTAAATTGTGATAGAAATTTTTGAAATATGTGATTGAAAAGTTGTTGGACCCATAAAAGATGTGGTTAATATTAAATGTTTGACTTTGATTTAAATTAAAATCAAATTGTAATCTGTACCAAACAGTGCCCTAGNCTTTTCATTTGTCTCTTATTATTCCAAAACATTATTTGTTACAGTAAGATTCTCCACCACACCTTCACCCAATAAAATATTCTACACGTTGTTTGGTGGGAATAAAAATTAGATTTTTAGTAAATTGTGATAGAAATTTTTGAAATATGTGATTGAAAAGTTGTGGGACCCGTAAAAGATGTGGTTAATATTAAATGTTTGACTTTGATTTAAATTAAAATCAAATTTTAATCTGTACCAAACAGTGCCCTAGTTAGTTACTTTAAATTTCAACTACACATTTTCCAAAAAATACTATTCATTACTCCATTTCTTCTACAATAATGAGACACAAACACACACTTATTTAAAGCACATTTTTTAAGCCTTGCAAAACATGCAGTAATTGTATTCCCTGCAGAGATAAATAAATGAGAATTCTACTCAAGGGAGCTAGAAAGTTGACATGACTATATATAAAGATTCCTTGGATTGATAATATCACTAAAATAAGGAAATATTATTAGAATTTTCACCCTTCAAATTCCACATTATTTTGCAGCTGAAAGTTCTTTAATACATATTGTCATGTCACAGTCCTCTATAAGGATGATAAAAACATGGATTTTACTATTTGTACAATCATTTATGACAACTTTGTAATGTGATGTGTTGGCACAAAGTTGTGGCTACAAAAATAACTTTTTTTTAAAAAAAAAAACTGTCCAAGGACATAATGCCACATAACATTATGTAAACAAAGTTGTCAACAAATTTGTACGTCAAACATGACTCTAAAAACCTACCAAATACAATTTTCTAAATGGAACATGCAGCCAGATAAGAAAAAAAAATTATGCAACAGTAAGATGTTGAGGAGCTGATTCATCTTACGCCTTGCACCGGTCTGTTTGCATTCTCTAGTAGGTTGATAACTCGGATTGAAGAAAGAACAGCTTGGATGGCGTTAAGGTCATAAGAAGGCAAATCGCCTATCAAAAAAATGGGAAATATTTATTTTCAAGCACATAATATACACAATTAGGCGTCGTACAAAATTTAGTTGACATTTGTGTGAAGCTCAAATCGAGTCATATGAGTGGATACAAAATCAACGTGTTGAGAAAAGTTGATGAAGAACAAGAAAAATTAGCAACAATAATTTCGTCAACATGAAAGGTTTGAACACGATTATGAATCGTTGTCCTCAAATGATATTTGCTGCCACCGTGATAAGTGCTCAAAGGTTTCAATAACAAATAGTTTGTAGGAGTAAACAACTTTAATCCAAATTAGAATCAAGCAAAACTAAACTTGGAAATGAACTTTTACAACAAATATATAAAAGTTGATTTGATCTTTTGATTTGGATATAGGTGCATCAATTTGATGTTTGTGATATGTTTTTCAACATGAAAACCATCCACATATATAATAGTAATACTACAACCTCCATGCACGCAAAGAAGGAAAAATCAAGCCAAAAAGGTATGAAACCCTTCAAAATGACGCTATAATTCAAAACTCTAACGGGCAAAATCGGGCACCTACCTAGTTCATCAAATTTGTCCCTGTAATTGCAACACAAGGTCGGGCGACCACCAAGCCTTCGCCCAGGCCATTTTTTGGCATTTACCTTTTTTGTTCTCATTCTATTTTCACTTGTTTTTCTCATGGTTGACCACTTCCATTACTTACAAAATCACTCGTCATTGTTAATTTGAACAATATCCAACAATCTCTCATTTATTCACATATAAAATAAGTACAAATTCAAATTTAACTACACTTATTCATAGAGTAGCGATATTATTCGATTTAAATCCAGACTTAGTGTAAATCTCACAAAGTGATCATCGAAATCCTAGGTAGCATAAAAGCTTTGAACCTATTATTCTTTGTGATGATATCAGTGAAATCATACACACAAGTATCAAGTGTTCTAAGTTCCATACAATCTCGTTTAGTGCTCTTATAGCCTTGCGCTTTTCCTATTCATAAACTTTTAAGAGAAAAACACCAACTCTCTATTGAGGCGGCACCATCTCGAAGTTTGTATAGGTAAAGTTCTCAAAGTATCATTATCACTTTTAGAGATATTTGATCCTCCAATCTGAACTTTATTAAGAGTTATTGAAACTCAATCGTCCTATTCATGACAACCAAAACTTATAACCTAAAATAAGGTTTAAAAGAATAATTAAGTGTTGAATCTATCCACTTATCGAATGACTTGTTCTTACTCTTTGAACCACAAGTATACTTGTTAGTACCGTCATGTAGAGTTGCCATTATTGGTGGATTTAATTACGAAGTTTTAACCACATCCTACTAGTTGTTATCCGTACTAATTCCATAAGTGATTACTGAACGGATCAACCAAATTTTTATTTGACTTCACATAAGTAAGTGAAATTATCCCATCTTTGATTAATTTTCTCAAATAGTCATATCTTAGACTTATATGTCTAAACTTATCATTATACACTTCATTGTATGCTCTAGCTAAAGTGGCTGATTATCACATAAGATGGATATGGAAGAATTATTAATTTCTCCCAATGAAACTTCATACATTAAATCCCTAAGCCATTCAGTGTTTTTTTTTTTCCAGTTTCAGACAATCCACAAATTCTAATTCCATAGTCGAGTGAGTAATACACGTTTGTTTATTGGATTTCCAGGAGACCGTACCTCCCCCATGATAAATACCCAACCTAATGTTGATTTAATCTCACCAACACAAGATATCCAACTAGCATTGGTAAATCCTTTTAGGATTGCCAAAACTTAGAATATTAGAGACCTAGATCATTGATTTTCTTCAAATAACCAAGAATCTTCCCGATAGCCTTCCAATGTACTTCACTTCGATTGCTAGTAAACCGACTAAATTTACTAATTACAAATGCTATTTCGAGTTTTGTACATTACACAATATACATTAGACTCTTGATAGTACTTGTATATTTAAGTTGTGATATAGCTCTTCCATAATTCTTTACAAGTTTTAAATTTGAATCAAATGGAGTGTTAGCCTCTTTAATGTTCAAGTATTTGAACTTGTTAATCACATTCTCAGCATAATGTGATTGACTTAACATATAAGCCCCACTAGGTTCGATGACTTTGATACCTAGTACAATATCAACTTAATCAAAATCTTTCATTTTGAATGTGGAAGATGGAAACATCTTTGTTTTTTTAATACCTTGAATTTAATGGCTCACAATAAACATGTCATTCATGTATAAAAAAATGAGCATAATATGATTATCACAACTTTTGAATATTAAACGTTTATCAACATTATTATGTTTAAATCTAAAAATATTATTACTAAGTCAAACTTTTCATGTCATTTCTTTGACGCTTGTTTTAATCCATATAAAATTTTATTAGCTTGCATACTTTATCCTCATTTTCGAATAGAATAAAACCTTCTGATTGTTTCATATAGACCTCCTTATCGAGATCTCTGTTTAAAAATGTTGTTTTAACATCCATTTGATATATAGGTAAATTATAGATAGCAGTTAAAGCAAATATAATTATTTGTGCAAAGTAATTTATTTCTTCCTTTTGTCGATACTCTTTGGTCACTATCCTAGCTTTAAAGGTATTAAGAGTACCATCTCCATTGTACTTCTTCCTAAATACCTATTTGCAACCTACAGATTTTGATCTAAGTGGTGAATCGACTAATTTTTAAGTGCTATTTGACATTATTGAATCAATTTAATCATTTACAGCATATTTCTAAAATGCGCTACATCTAAATGACATTGTTTCTTGATAAGTTTTATGATCGATTTTCATTTGAAGAATATAAGGAGCAATTCTTGTGACACTTTTCTTATTTCCCCCAACTAAATAGAAAGAAATAAGTTGAGAGTCTAATTCATCCGGTCCTAGCACTTTATCTTTTCGAGCTCTTTTACTTCTGCAAAGTTCACTTATTTCAGCATCCTCGAAAAGTGTTTCTACATGTGATCTTGCAAAAATAGGAATCTCCACTTGAGGTTCCTTTAGAGAATTATTATTTGAAAATAATATATTTTCAAAGAACTCTACTTTACGAGATTCAACAGTAACATTGGTTTACATTATTGATAAACGATATGCCTTGGTATTTTGAGCATATCTTACAAAAGCGCATTTGATCCCTCTAGAACTCAATTTAGTCCTTTTAGGATATGTATTCTTACTATAAGTAAGACGCTCCACACTTTGAAATAACCAATGTGTTTTCTCCCTCTCTACAATTCATATGGAAAAACTTTAAATATTTTAGAAGAAATCCTATTAATTATGTGACTGCACTTAATAAAGTTTCACCCCATAAGTTAGATGGAAACTTAGCATTTAATAACATAGCATTTGTCAATTCAACTAGTGTCACATTTTTCTCTCAACCAAACCATATTGTTAGGATGTTTCACGTGTACTACATTGATGTATTATGCCATGTTGTTCACAAAAGGTTAAATTCACTAGAGAAGTATTCACATCCCCTATCATTTCTAAGAATTTTAATATTTTTATTTAATTGATTTTACTTCAGCGTTGTATATCTTAAATATGTTAATAGCTTCATTCTTATGTTTCATCAAGTATATATATCAAAACCTAAAATGATCATCTATGAATATTAGGAAGTATTTATTACCTCATTTAGTCAACATTCCATTTATCTCACATATATTGGAATGAATCAAATCTAGCAAATTATATTTCATTTTAACATTATGAAAATGTTTCTTAATCATTTTAGACTAAACACTTAATTCTCATTATATTCTATGTTTTCACATGAAATCATTCAGGTTTTAATCATTCTTTTTAAAGTAGGAAAGTCAACAGTCATAGTCTATCACGTCATAAAGAAATAGACTCAACAATATAATTTAAATTTGTAGTTTTAATGATATTATTGTCAATAGTATAAAGTTTGACAATTCCATCTATAAGTAGCATTTTCTAACAAATACATAATTTCGGGAAAAGTATAAATTTGCCCAACTCATATGTGGACTTAATTCTCGATTTTTTCAACAAATCACCACTTACAAGATTTTTATTCATACCCAGTACATACAATACATTTATTAGTATGATCTTCTTGGCGGACGTGAATGGTAAGTCTATGTTTTCTTTATCAACAACCTTTGATCGAACTTCATTCCCCATTTGAATGTGTTCGTTATCCTTTATATATATATATATATTGAAAAGGGATCTATCATTGCACACATGTATAGTGGCACAAGTATCATACCACCATCCATGAACCTTTCCTTTGACCGAATTCATAATTCTCATAGTAACAATAATGTTGTCAACGAAGTTCACTCTACCTTCTTGCATTGGTTATTTGCAATGTCTACAATCCCAACATAATGTTTAAGTTTGCCACACACATAATAAGAAACTTTGATTTTCTTCTTATTATTTTTGTTGGGGTTTGAGGATTTCATTTTCTTGGAATCCTTGTAGTATTTGTTTAGTTGATCTACAACATGGGTTTTTGAAGTGCCCTCATAAGAATGTTCATGCCCATCTCGTGCTCTTGACTCTTCCCCTATACGAAGATGCTTTTAAATATCTTCCAAAGAATAATCTTGGGAACTATTAAAAATTTTCTTCCTCTAACTCTTCCATGAAGATGACAATTTCGCAATGATTGCACTAATTTGAAATGTTTCGAGAAGATCAATCTTGACAGCCTCCTTTTTATTTACAATAACTTACAAATCATGTGCTTGTCCTAATAAAAACAAGTTATCCAAAAATTTGAAATTCAAATATTTAGAAATTAGAAACTTTTTACGACCTTCCTCTTCGACCTTGTATTTGGTTTTCAATGATTCTCGTATCTCATTTGCCAAACTTTTATTTGTGTAGAAATCATAGAGGCGATCGGAGAGAGAATTCAGAATGTGTCCTTTACATATCAATTCATCTTATTCTTTCTTTTTGCCCTTGTTTCGTCGCTTTCATTTGGGGTTGGTTCCGACAATGGCGCCTAGTCCGAATCCAAGATATAAAATATTTTCAAGGTGTAAGAAGAAATCTCAACTTGTCCTTCCATCATGTAAAGTTCGACATGTCGAATCTGTTAAGCTTCAGAAGGTTTTGATTCATCATCTTTATCATAGCCACATTTGTCTCATTTTCCATGTTGAAAGTATCACTTGAGATTGTTGAGCAAAGTTGATGAAGAACAAAAAAACCAGCAACAAGAATTTCGTTAAAATGGAAGGTTTGAACACGATTATGAATCACTATCCTAAAACGATATTTGCCACCATTGGGATAAATGTTTGAAGGCTTCAATAGAAAATAGTTTACATGACTAAACAAACCTTAATCCAAGTTAGAATCAAACAAAACCAAACTTGAAAAGGAACTTTTAAAACAAATATATAAAACTTGATTTGATCTTTTGATTTGGATATAAGTGTATCAATTTGATATTTATAAAATGTTTTTTTAACATGAAAACCATCCATATATGTAATACTACAAATATCCATGCACGAAAATGTACAAAAATCAAGCCATAAAGGTATGAAACCCTTCAAAACGATACCATAATTCAAAACCCTAACCTTCATATTTTTTTTTGTATTGGACGGCCACCCATTACAAAATCAGGTGCCCACTCAATTCATCAAATTTCCCCCATAATTGCAACACAAAGCCGGGCAACTGCCCATGCCATTTTTCAACCTTCACCGTTTTTTATTTACGTTTTGTTTTGGCTTGTTTTTCTCATGGTTGACCACTTCCATTACTTCTAAAATCACTCATCATTGTTAATTTGAACAATATCCAACACAGTGGGCTAATTATCATTCTACATCATATTTCACTATTTTGCTATGTATTGACATATTTTGGAAATGAACAAGTCTTTGAGAAGCAATTTACTGAACAAATTATTGGGCCTGTCCATTTTTATCATTTGGAACTGAAATTACATTTCATTCTAAAATAGTAATCAGCAGAGCCAGTCCTGTGATTTTTGGGGCCCGAGGCGAACTCCCAAAATTGGGCCCCCAAAATCAACGTAAATGCAAAATTCAACAATGTATTATACAACGTATTGCTAACTTAAAACTGAACAGTAGAACAAACAACAAATATAAAGAACAACTACACTATCTAAATCGTCTCACAATTAAAGTTTTCAATATAGTTACTACGTGCGCCTTTGCAATTGATCTTATAGGCTACAATAACCATTCATATAAGCCAACCAGACCACAATTATATAAGCCGACAATGCTTCAAACATGCTCCATATGTTTTTTTCCTAAAACGTTTTCTTTTCTATTTTGCTATCTAACATCCTATAAAGTTTTTTCCTCCAATTATCTTCGTCCTTAAGTCATATGATGCTAAGTGTATAAGCGATCATCAGGAATGGCCTTTGGTTTACTTGATGAAACCAACAGTATGGCTTCTTTATTTTGTAAAAGTTAAATGTATGAAATGATAAGCAATTATATGTAAGAGAGCTAAGTACTACTTTCTCTTATTAATTCATCCGAAGCTATGTTTTAAGTGTGAAGGCATAGGTGAGGCATTTAATCAATATGGCATATGCTCTACAACCACAAGTTTTTTTATTTCGACTATTTTTGCAAATTATAAAATGTATTTTACAATTAAATAACATACATAACTTTGCATAAACAGGGAGCTGCCAAATGCAATGGAAGGGGATCTAAAGGATAAATTCCTTTGCAATAATACCATCCGACTCAGGTATTCCATCTTTAACATCTAAGATTGAATTATCATTATGTTTTACTATAATATTCGTCTATCTTCATTTGGCATCCCAGATTCCCCTTCCCAGTTTACCAGTTTAGTAACCTTAAAGTCTACAGAGTTATAGTCTTACTCGAGCTTCAATTCTAGGAGTCTATTTCAGGTTTTCAAAAATTATTTTATCTAATTAAAAGGACTAGAGCTCTGTGCTTACAGATAGTTTATTACAAATATAAATTGAATAAATCTTTACTAAATTTCAATTATTTACCTAAGAATTAAAACCTGGTTTGAATAGAGTCTGGAGACAATTCCAATTGGCTATGAAACTGGCGAAAGTACTATTGTACTTGGCTACCAGCAGACGCATACACTACTGACTAGTCGACGATCGACCTCGAAGAGCGACTCACAATCGCCGTCCGCATGATTAGGGTTCTTTTGAAAAATGGACCACACAATTTGTGAAAGAGTGATGCATAAGAAGTAAGAAGGAAGGGAGGAAGGAGAATGGAGAGATCAGTGTCCACGGCGTCGCGACGGTTCCCAGTTGGATTTGGAGTTGAAACGAAAGGAGACGATACTTTGAATGACTCGTTTACCATTTAAAAAAAAAATTAATTGGACCAAGATTCAGGCCCTCTGATTTTGGCCCAAACCCAAAAAAAAAGGCCAACAAAATGAGGCCCCCCTCCAGTTTTGGGCCTGAGGTGCGAGCCCCATCCACCTCGCCTCAGGACCGCCCCTGGTAATCAGGCCTATCTGCCTTAACATATATGAGCGTATCACATGAAATAGATAATGCATTCGCCACAAAAATTAAGTAAAACTAATAATATTTCATAGATCTTGTCAATCTGTAGTGTAAAAATCTAGTTACTGAAACAGATTAGAAGATGCTTCAACAAAATCATCTACTTCCATATCTGTACAGAGAACACACGAAACACATGAATTACACAGAAGAAAGATTTAAAAAGGAAGGAATTGATCAACAGTGATGTGCGAATATGTGACCTCTAAATTATAAAATCGCAAATCACACCACTTATAATATGTAACACTTTGCACACTAATTTTTAACTATTTCTTATTCTCTAAAAAATCAATTACTGTTATGAAATAGAAAGAAAAGAGAGAGTAATCAAGAAGCCGATAAACTTGTGTGTTTTATTAAGAACAAAAGTTTCATATTATATGAAATAATTATGGATATAATGATAATAAAAACTAGGATTACAAGGGTATGATTGTCATTCACTAATAATCTTATTATTTACGACACCCCCTTGAATGACACATTACAAAATATCAGCCTCATTAAAATTTTGTCAAGAAAATTTAATGGGACAAAACTTGAGTTAAGAAAAAATAGTAACACTGCTCCCCATGATTTCAAAAAATAAAAATTCTTGTATCAAACTATCCATGTTTTGTATATCAATGTCTTCAATATTGCAATTATGGTAAAACATGTTTCATGTTATCTTGTTATAGCCTTCAAATAACATGTCATCATACGAGATATTTTATCAACTTTTGATGACTGTATTAACATGTTGATTCGAAAAATAGCTCTTACTAATCTCTTCGAGATTCTCATATATATAAGAATATGCTTTGAAGGTAAGTGTCTTTTATATTATGAATATTCATTATATAAAGAATATGTCTCATTAAAACCTTATTAGGAAAAATTCGTGGAAAAAATCTTAACGAAGGAAATAGAGTACATTATTTTTTTGAGTACGTTACAAAAGTTGTATCGTTAAAAACTTTGCTAGAAAAATCTAGTGGAACAAAACCTCAGACAAGGAAAAAGAGTACAATGCTTATTTACTCACCCTCATGATAATATCATTTGAATTATATATTTCATGCATAATAAATCTTTTAAGGTAACATTATGAGTTGACTATAATCAAATTGATTATATGCATATCAAATTCCATGCACTGTTAGACTAATAAAATAAAGACTTGTGATTTAAAAATAGCTCTTACTAATCTCTTCAAGATTCTCATATATATAAGAATATGCTTTGAAGGTAAGTGTCTTTTATATTATGAATATTCATTACACAAAGAATGTCTTGTATGTTATGAATATTCATTATATAAAGAATATGTCTCATTAAAACATTACTAGGAAAAATTCGTGGAAAAAATCTTAACGAAGGAAATAGAGTACATTATTTTTTTGAGTACGCTACAAAAGTTGTATCGTTAAAAACTTTGCTAGAAAAATCTAGTGGAACAAAACCTCAGACAAGGAAAAAGAGTACAATGCTTATTTACTCACCCTCGTGATAATATCATTTGAATTATATATTTCATGCATAATAAATCTTTTAAGGTAACATTATGAGTTGACTATAATCAAATTGATTATATGCATATCAAATTCCATGCACTGTTAGACTAATAAAATAAAGACTTGTGATTACATTCACCACATGATACTTTATCTATTTACAAAAGTTTTAACGAAATTCATTATGCAAAGAGTCGTACATTTCATATTACGACTTTATTTTTTTATTTTCATTTCGCATAAGTATACACCTTTAGGTATTCATACCATAAATTCAGAAATTTCAGATTTCTCCAATAAATTCAATTTTGCTAGGATTGTGTTCATTTATTTGGCCAATTATTTATTTGATCGTATACTTCAACAAATATATTTCGGTTCCTTGTTATATTATGTAATACATCATATGTAAAAACATTATCAACAACTTTTTATTTTTCGATTCTATTATTTTCTAATAACGAAATGCATCATTATGGCATGAATTAAAAAAGTATACAGATACGTGTACAAACATGCATTTCCCCAAGTATTTCGAAAGGTTGGCAGAAAAGTTGGGTAGAAATATATCCTAATCCTAATCCTAACAATATAAAAGAGCCACTATGAAGGGCACTATTCATTTTACAGGTGTCAACAAATTGTATCATCAATGAAGACGATGTCATTTGGTTTTTGTGGGTTTTTTCATTTCATTTCCACTCATAAAACGAAGAAGCCCTGTGTTTTATTCTCTGCAAAAGCAAAACTCTCAAATATAAAGGTTCGAAAATTTATCTAATTGTGCAATTTGCTTGTCAGAGTTCGCTGCCAGGGACAAGGTTCCTCGTTCGCCATTTTCCTCCCTCCCTCCCATTTCTTTCTTTTTTTTTTTCCTTAAATTTCGTTCAGCTTTCTTCAGCTCCAGCCAACGTGAACCACATTCAGGATTCCACTGGCGCCTGTACCTTGTGAGCCTTTTGTTCTATTGTTTTAGCTTTTAGTATATTTTTACAGATTGATTTGTGATCTACAGATTTAGTATTGTGATTTGTGAATTACTATGAATGAATAATGAAATTAATG